>BMAV01021347.1:135405-152007 GCA_019973955.1 Trichonephila inaurata madagascariensis | reverse complement strand
GTATTGAAAGTTTGAGATGCACTGCTTAAAGGGATGAAAATACCCCCTGATGGCCAAATCAGTTATAATACTTGTCCTAATTGTCCTGGCCTACAACTTTCTCCGAATCATATTTTATTTGTCCTATATTGGCTTAATTATCCCATATAGGCCTAAACCTCATGGACCATCAACTGCTTTATTCGCAAAAGTGTCGGCATAGCATTGCGCAATTTCATTTCACAACAACAACAGCAGCAATTAATAAAAATATATATGTGCTATATATCTGCGTCTATGATCTGAGTAATGGTTTTTACATCTACTTTAATGTTGGGTTCAACTCATATTGTGTATGTGGCATCTTTGAAGTTAGTTGTACAAAATCTCGGGGCTTCGCCCCATGTTCAGAAACATTTTAGTGTTTATTTCGAACCACATTTTAGAGAAAAGAATGCAAAAGAAGATTTCCACTTACATATTTAAAGCCTAGAAAAATAAGCGAGACTCTTTATGAATGATATTTATATATATATAACGAGCAATTTAACTATAATTATATAATCTACCCACGTTTCAGTTTTTCGAAGTGGTATTCGAATTTAATTTAGGTTGCAAGTAAAATCAACAACTGATTTTAGAAATAAGAATGATTATATCTGCATAAGTTTGGGTAAGCTTATAAAAAATTGTTGATTTTCATTTTGATTTCAGATACATTTTACCACATAGAAATGCTATAAATTATTTAGAAATATTCTCAACCCACTACGGATACTGAAGGAATTACCCTCTTTTTTTTATTTACTTTATATTCAAAGTATTAACCTTATTTCGATTTAAATTTTTTACGATGTACTTTAAAATGAAAGCATCATTAGATGATGGGAAATCATACATTTGAATGAAATCAGTTTCAAATTTGCATAAAGGTCGAAAATTGAAACGGACATTGAGAGCAATCAGAGAACTTATGGTACTTGCTAAGATTTCAGTTCAAATATAACACCATTACTTAACACTTACAATAGTGTTAAGAAAATTTGAATTGAAAACACACGAAAAATATTCATTGGTACAAATAAGGTTATTTTGTCTGAATAAATTACCGTATTTAATCCAATCTAAGCACATATCGATTCCAAATCTCACCTCAAATTCTCTACACGATTTTGTGAAAAAATAAAAAATTGCGGAAAGGGCTTATCAATATCCATTATTTAGGAAGCTAAAACAAATTAAAATAAGAACTAATAAGAAGTGAATAATAAATTTATTTTACCTGTTTTAAAAACTTTTAAATATACACATGGTCCTATTATTCCTCTAACCGTCAGTAACATGTTCTATTTCCTCCGTGCAACGAAGTGGCCGCGGTAGCCGAGTGGTATAGGTATCGGACCGTGGCTTGCCTTGTCACGAGTTCGAACCCAGTACCACTAAAGACCCGCCGTGTAGGGCAGCGATGCACGCTAAATCTGTCGAGAGCTGAAACGTCCTCCCATTGATGTGGTGTGGTAGTTAGGAGAGGGGGTGCCAGCTCAGGTGTCGTCCACGTCACTTGACCATGGTTCAAAATTACGTAGTCCGTCGCCAAAAGCCCTCGTGTAGCTGAACAGTGCGACGTTAATATTCAATCAATCAAACCCGAAAAACGAATGTTTTCCCTTCGATTCTAAGCCGCCCCCATTTTCAGCAGCATTAACACTGGAAAAAACTGCGGCTTAGGTTCGAATAAGAATAATAACTTTTAAACGTACGTAGAAGGGTAGTGTTAAAATATTTAATTGCCGAAGAGTTAACTAAAAATAGCTTATTGAACATATTCCCAAATTTAATTTAACAAAGTGAGATCAAAAGTACCGCTGACTAAAATTTACAATGCAATTTCGTGATAGATTGATTGTATATTAACGTAGCATTTCAAAACTACACAAGGACAATTGGCGATGTACTTCGTAATTATAAGCCTCGAATAAATTATGAGGTCTGATACTTAAGCTAGCACCTAACTTTACGGCAAAGGCAGCAGAACTTAAGGGTACTGTTTGACAAATGAAATACTGGCAACACGTTCGTAGCTGTGACTACTCAGCTCAAGCTGCCACTGAGGTGTAAGGAATCGAAAAATTAATAGTAAATAAATTTTGAAAAATTATTCTCACATTGTACAGCATCATCAACCCGTAACTAGCTAACTTAAAAGATTTCCTCAGTTAAAATACATAAAATTATTACGCGCTAAGTCAGTGTTTCTAAAAACTTTCAATATCTACGACCCAATATTCAATCCTAATTTTCATCGAGCCCCCCATACAATAACATTGTATTAAATTCAATAATACTATACATTGACCCTAAACCTACAATACGACTTTAACCTCTTAAATGCAGCTGGCGTATATAAACGTCTCTCAGCCAGTGCATTAATTGGCACAGACGTATATATACGTCATTCCGAAGTACTACCTTTTGTGTGAACTGCTATCCATAAAATTATTCCGAAGGCTGTGGGATGCAATAAAAGGATCTTGACAGCTTTTGCGAAGGATTTTTTTTATTTCGGAGGATTTAATTATTTATTCCTCCTATACCCACTCCCTAGCTCAATACACAACATACGCATTATTACGTGTTAAATGGTGGCTTTGGGAAACGAATCTCGTAATTATTGATCAGCAGTTAAGAGATTAATTACAAACCGTACATTATATCAAGATAAGTGTTAACGTTTGCATATAATTTTATATATGACAATCCCATGGGGTCACTGGTAATTAATAAACTTGTTCTTAACTCAGTACTGCAGTGTTTCTCAAAGTTGCAATATTCGTGACTCAATATTCAATCATAATTTTCATCGAGCCCCCCTCATACAAAAGCAATGCATTGAATTTAATAATGCTAAACTTTGAAGCTAAAACTACGATACGACTTTAACCTCTTAAGCATCCATGGAGTATATAAACGTTTCTCTAAGCCAAAGCGTTTATTTTTCCTGACGTATATATACGTCTTTCTGAAGTACGATCTTTTGCGTGCACTGTTATCCATAAAATTATTTCGAAGGCTTTGGAATACAATAAAAGGACCTTGACAATGTTTGCGAAGGATTTATTTATTTCAGGTTATTTTCTTCCTTATTCCCCCGCCCCCATTACATCACATACGCTCGCCTTATGTGGAAAACGATTGATATTGGAAAGTGAATCGCATAACTTGAAATCGACAGTTATGGGATTAATTATAAACCGTACAAATTATCAAGATATGTGTTAATTTTTGTTTTTAGTTATATGTATGACAAGCCCATGGTGTCACTGATATTTAATAAACTTGTTCTTAACTTAGTATTGTTAAATTAATTATTAAAAATACATTGTGTAGCACTGATACATTTATAAGTGTAATATATCAGTAAAAATATGTATTTTATTTTTTATTATGTTAGAATGTAGTTTGTTCGTTTACTTTAAGTTAATTAATAACTTTTTTAAATATTTTTTTTTCGACTTTTCAATATGTTCGCAACCCCTCACAAAATTGTCACGCCCCCAAGGGGGGTGCTTACATTGCGCAGTACTGATATACTTATAAATGTATTATATTAGTGTAAATGTGTATTTAATTTTTTTATTATGTCAGAATACATATTTGTTTGTTTACTTACAGTAAATTAATAATTTTTTTTAAAAATAATCTTTTGTTTTTGACTTTTCAATATGCTCAGGCCCCACAGTTTGAAAAACACTGCGCTAAGCCTTTCAATTCTTATTTAATTCTGTAAGCCAAAAATTAAAACCTATCGATGAGTATGAAATGCATCCTTTATAGCAATTATCAGATTTTTCTACAGTGTCAAGCAATCACAATTAAACATTTAGTGATTTTCTGCTCTCTTTTATTTGTAATGATTGCGCTGGAGGAAAAATGACTTTGAGAGTTATTGATTCCTTTATCTCCCTCGTTTTTCAACTTCAATAAAAGAACCGCTGGTTTTTCCAAATTTTACGATGAATTAATATTTCATTATTCTTTTATCTTCTTGTCGAAATTTTGAATGAGTTTCTACTTCAATATTTTTGTTATCTCCCTCACTTATGAATGCTTATTCATTTATATCTATAATCAAAAAAATTCCTCAAAAATATCTTGAAAGCTATGTATTCTAACTTTTATAGAACAGTTTTCTTTGATGTTAGGTTTTTTTTTTTTTTTAAAATCTTTTCTTTTGTTTTATCGATTTTTTTTTATGCTTTTTAAACAGAAATTAGTGACATTTTCTAAATAAAACAATAATCTTCCTTTGCACGTGAATAAGTTTTCTCAATGCAGCTATGAATGCTGTTCTTGCTCAGCATATTTTCAATCTTATTTAGAAATACATATATAATAGTATATATACATCAATATTTGAATTTATATATACTTAAATATATATATAAATAAATGAATATATACCAATATATATACAGGAGAAAAGCTACTCATTCACTCAAACACAAAGATATCACCGGCACTATTAGACCGATCGACTTGATATTTGTTAGGTATGTTTCCTTTTTTTAGATCAGCTAAGGACAACGAGTTTTGCTGAAAACGACTCCTAATGTCGTTACGATGACGTAGTAGCTATAACATCTCGTTTTTGGATTAAAACATCCATAATCTTAAAATTTGGTAAACATATTCTTTTTGTTGATTAGAAAATGTGTTTTTTGTAGAACGCGAGACAAAGAAGGTAAGGGAAATAATTTTGGGAGGTGTAATTTATAAAGAAAATTCCCATTTTTGAGCTATTAGACCTAAGGATTTGAAATTTGACAAACATGTGTTGCTAAATAGATATTAGGAGTGAATTTTGCAGATTACTGAAATAAGGATTTACTTATTTCAGATTATTTGCTCATCTTTCTTCCTCCCCCCCCCAATACATCGCATACGCGTGCCTATGTGGAAAACGGTTGGCCTTAAGAAGCGAATCGATTAACTTTTAATCGGAAGTTATGGGAAAAATCATAAACCGGACAAATTATTAAGATAAGTGTTAATTTTTGTTTTTAAATACATATATGGTAGGCCCATGGGTTCACTAGTAAATAATAAACTTTTTCTTAAACTAGGATTGTTAAATTAATTATAAAATACTTTGTTTAGCACACTGATACATTTATAAATATAATATATCAGTGTAAATGTGTATTTTATATTTATATATATATGTGTGTGTGTTATGTCAGAATGTATTTTGTTTGTCTACTTTCAGTAAATTAATAATTTTTTTTATTTTGTTTTTGACTTTTCAATATGCTCGCGCTCCCCTTGTAGAGTTGCCACGCCTCCTCCGCGCGCACCACAGTTTGAGAAACGCTGATCTAAACGATTATGAAAAGTCATTCTCATTACAAACAGGCTAACGTGTTTGTTTTAATGCAATGTTCACAAACAATGCTACCAAAAATGCCGTATGTTTAGAAGGTCTCAATCCAGTAGTTCTACAAAAACTAATGCTAAGCAACTTTTTTTCCTAAGCTGAAGGTTTATATTGTGTGTTCTACCAGGTCATCAAAATTTATAAAATGCGAATTATATTAGTTTTATTGGAAGTAATTTAGAATTATATAGAAAAAGTTTGTGATAGTCTTGAACATGAGTGCTTACATATGTATATTATCCACGCACACATTATCTCAAGAATATAAATGAATTCTTATTGTAATTGCTTGGTTCCTGTCCTAATTTTAAGTTACGTTATATGTGATACCCACCATGGGATCGAAATTCAAACCCCTTTCAAGTCCAGGTTGACTCAGCCTTTTATCCCTTAAGTGGGTCGATAAATGAGTACCAAGCTTGCTCGAGAACTTAACACTGGAGGTTTTGCAGAAGGCTGACCACCTGACCGGAATATCTGCTCATGCACCTCAGGGAACAAGGTCACGTATACTTATGTGGGCTCAGTAGGTCTTGGCCCTCATGGGCAGTTGCGCCACTGAGTTCAGTTATATGTTATACCAGGAGGGCATTCAAAATAATTTAGTGATCCATGTTTTGAGAAAATAATAATAAATAATTTTTATTTCGAATGAAGTAATCAAACGCAAGTAGTTTAATTTTTAACAGTGTTGATGTAAAGGATCAAGTTCTTCTACGTTTAATGAATTAAAAGGAAAAATTATTACTATAGTAAAATTCTAACGAATTTTTTAATTTAAATTAATTTTTTATCGAAGTTCAAATTACTTTTAAAGTATTTTTCCCTTAAAAACAATTTTCCAGAAGAATTAAAATGGAAATTCCTATTTAAAATAATTTTGGCCCTTTAAATTTACTTCATTCGGTTCGAATACTTTGAAGAAAATTAGCTATCGAATTTCATACATTTTGAACTCGCACATTCCTGTAAGACACGAAATACTTTCCGAGAAAAAAAATATATTTTTTTAACAGCAAATGGAAGAAAAATGTTTTCCAATAAAATAATTTTAGATAGGAAATTGATCGCCTTTTAAATTTCTTGCAACGTAATCCTTTTCTTAAAAGCATACCTATTTTAGGAATTCCAGCTTCATGATTTTTTTTTTCAGTTTTGCTTTCTTTTTGTTTCAGATTTTTTTCCCTCATACTTCTTTTTAAATTACTTTCCTTACTTTAGAAACTCTTCTAGATGTGTTAGGAGTTTCTGAGTCCAATTGGATAAATCCTTCGAGCAATTTATTCAAGCTAGTTACTATTACTTTTAATTTCTGTCTCGCTAAATTACATTAAATTCAAAAGGCTTAAAACTCCTTTCATTGTTCCTTATATCAACTAAATATGGTATTAAATTTTCAGGATGGTCATCGGATAAATTGATTTTAAAGATTTCTATACACACAGTTAGTTCCACTGCATTCTAAACAAATCGAACATTTTTGAATGAATATTTTGCACTGAGACTTCTTTTTAAATATTCGATCTAACTATATATAATCTTAATTCTTATTTAATTATATCTTTAATTTTTACAGTGGTGGCAAAACTTCCGGAACACACTCATTTTTTTATTTGTTTTTGTGTTTAATTTAATTTTTTTCTTTATAAAAATATCGAATTATCTTAAATATTGTTATTGGTTATGATAATTATTTATGCGGATTTCTAATATGTTCGTAGAATTCGTGCAATTAAATAGTTCCATCGATACTTTGCAGAAACTCATTATAAGACAAGGTCTCAGTAATAATAAGGTGATTGTTTTGTCAACCAATAAAAAGCTCCTTTATTCCAACCAATTAGGGAGAAGTAGTGGTAAAAGATTGGAAATACAATGAGCAGCAAGTTTTAGTGTATTGAAAGCAATTGTATGTTGCAATATGAGCATTGGTAAATAGTATTAGAGTTATGGTTAATTTTTAGTTCTACCTTATAATGAGCGAGGCAAAATATCGTATTTATTTCAATTTAAGCCGCCATCAATTATAAGCCGTATCTCAAATTCAAAACTTTTGTGAAAAATGAAAAAGGGTGTAAAAATTCTTATGAATATCCAATTTTACGAAATTGAAATAAATTTAAAATGTTAACTAATAAGAAACGAATAATTAGTTATTTTACCATAATTATAAACTTTTAAATACATTCATGGGCTTATAATTGCTCTAATTGCCTCAACTAACGAATTTTTTTTCGATTCTAAGCCGCACCCTAAGATTTTCAATAGCATTAACATTAGAAAAAAGATGCGGCTTAGATTCGAGTAAATACGGTGACACTTTGAAAGGAAGAAGATAAGTCAATGCATCAAATGGCTGTTGAAGTACCATGTAATATTTCTATTATCCTGAGAAAGTTGAAAAAAATATTCTGCCACAAATTCTATTATGAACACAGGAAACGATATTGATGACCGAGAAAAACAGCTTTATGTGAAGACGGTACTTATTGCATTTCTTATTTCACCTCAAATTTTTAAACAAGGTATTGTGACATCAATTGTGAATGTGCGTTTGAGAACTGTGACACAAAAACTCCTCGAAACTGAAATGCTTGCAGGCTTCAAAGCTTGCTCATACCCGTTACTGACCGACTTTTAACGATTAGCACGAGCAAGGAACCATTCATTATGGACTACTAAAGACTGAGAGAAATGGTGCTTAATATTTGATGAGGAGAAAGCTTGTTTTGTATTTCAGCTAAAACCAAATAATGCCTGTGTAAGACGATACACTAGTGTAGAATTCAGACCTCAGTGTCAGAAGCCTACTTTGACTTCTACTACCCGACTAAAGAGATGATACAGAGCTACATGTCTTCTCGTGTTGTTAAGAAACTTCACAACATGAACGGAACGGGAAAAACTAGGTATATTATATTGAAATACTATAAAATAAGTTTTCTATCAGTGGGATATCTGTTTGGGGATCAGTTATGTATTTTTTCAGGGCAATAATGTTTCATATTACATTGCAAATATAGTCCTAAAATGGTTCGAAGACTATTATTTTTGAACATAATAAACTCGTCAGGACAGTCTCGAAGTTTTAATTCAAAATAAGGCTTATGGCATAAAATCGGTTATGATATTTTGAAGGAAGAAAATGCTTCAAATTTGAGTTAATGAAGGCTTTAATATTTTCTTTCAAGCATCTTGTCATGAAAGAAAGTTTTGTGTATGAAAGTTCTATACCTAAAAGAGGCAGAGCTGTAACTATGGGCAAAAACAGCTGGCCTATAAAGTAATGATATTCACGCATGTTACAAACATGTAATTTTCAAATTGCATGTTACAATACATGTATCGTGTTTTTAATTTTTTGTGTTCTTTAGTATGAGTTTTCTATATTGTATTATTCTGAACATGCTACACATTCGTGTGTTCAAGCATCTGTTCTGTAGTATTAAGAAATAAGTATCAGAGAAAACGCATTAGAATCGATAAAAAATAGTTAAAAGAATACGTTAATTTCATAACGATAAATTGTCAAAAATTAGGCAAAAGAATAACTGTGTTGAGGACTTTTTAACACCGTTTCGTGTTGAGGGTGTTGGAATTCGAAAACTTAGTATAATTTGCTTGTGTACATTTAAATGGATTATAATTGAATCTCTATTATGGTTGCTAAATTATACATGGGACATTAAACTAAAAATTATGAAAGTAAAAGTGTTTTTTCAATGTAATTCGTAAATGTTAAAGAAACATATCAGCTACTTTTAAATGAATTTTTCTATACAATTTCATCTCGAACATTAACTTAAACAAAACAAAAAAACCTCTTGACAAAAGTGGTTTCTTAGAGCTTTTGAAATTGTTTACGTAATTTAAATATAAACCACTTATTATTTATTACATAAGTTTTTTTAAAAAAAAACTTATTATTGAACTTTTCCCCCCGTTATTATGTATGACACAGCAATGCTCCTCATCAAAAATATTGCCGATCCACTTTTTGGAATTTTAATCTAATCTGCTTATTATCGACAGCTTTCAGATTTCATACTATCGCGTGTCATTTAGTCTTTTTGAACAAAGTAAAGCACAAATTCAAAGAACTACTCATTTTTCTTATCCTTTTTATCCTTTAAAGTTTATCTTCATTGTTATATCTATGTTTTACTTCTCAAAGAGGGGGATATTTATTATTTATTTTTCTTTCCTACGATGAAATTCTAAAAGCGTTCTGTTATTTACCCGAAAACAACAAGGAGAATGAATTACACCGAAGAATATATGAATTGAAAAAGAAACAAAAGATTAAACAAAGTAGGGCATCCATACAGACAGAGCTGGGGTTGGAAAAACTACATTTCCTATTGGGTTCAGGTGTTGCAAAACAACACACAGTTTTTTATTCGAAAAAATACTTTTTTATTATAAATCATTTCTCTAATAATTTGACTCAGTGAAGTTACAACTTAGAGTCAGAATAGTAAAGGTGTATTTATAATTCATGGAAGATGTCTCTGGAAAAATTATAATCTCTCTTTTTGGTTTATAATACAGATAATTGTGATTTTTGATACGTGTATATATAAATAATAACTATCTATCCACATTAATTACGAAAATTACGAGGTTCATTACCTGTAAGTACTCCTTGCCTCGCTTCGTAGTGAGGTGTTAATAAATAACTAATTGACTTTAGCAATCAATACTCAGTGGTGTTAATTAAGCAATCTGACATTCAATAAGTATAAAATTTGATCAATTAATGTTACAGGATGTGATTAAAAGTGTTAATTATTGTATAAATGCTCTATTCCAAATAATAAAACATGGGTAGTAAAAATGTATTTTCAGGTAAAAAATACTTATTAAAGTACTCAAAGCGTTATTTCTTGACTGACGTTTATTATTTTTTAAAAAAACAAATTAAACCCCTATTAAATCGAAGCTTCTTAGACCTCCCAGATCTTGCTTTAGGTATAATTAATTAATATTTTATATTTAAGAACACTGTTTTCTATCAAATATATAAAAAAATGGTAAATATGAAACAAAATATAGAGAAGTACATAAGAAAATCGAAAAATGACAAAAAAGGTACGAATTTATTTGCCAAATTTTAATAAAAATTAATCAAGTATTTTTTAAAAAATATCACCCATGTCCCCTTATTCCTTTACCTAAGTTAATATTTTCTTAAATAAGTTCGATAAAATACCAAAATAGTGTTAATAAGTATTAAAATGCAAACACTTCCTGTTTCGATATCTAACTTCTGGTTCGTTTTTTCTGCTTTTTCTTAACATAGAAACTGCTATAACTTCATAAATAGTTGAAGTACAAACAAAAGTAAGGTATTTTTAGAAAGCAGAAAATTCAACTATTTAAAATTTGAAGTAAAAAAATTAGAAAGGGACGTTTTTGCACTAGTCAGGCACCTTTTAGTACAATATTTTTCGTATTTGTTGCAATATGAATTTCTATAATTTTATTAATGTTAAATTTAAAATGACTAGGTGTTAATCACTAATGGAATACAAAAATATGTGAAATCGAATTTAATCAAAAGAAAAACAACTTATATTGTATAAAAGTCTTTTAAGATCAGTATTCACTTATGCATGTGAAACTTGGTCCACGTCTCGAACAGATGAGTTCATGATAATTAACTACGAAAGAAATATTTTAAAATTAATTTTTGGAGGAATTCAAGAAAATAGAACATGACGAAAAAGATCAAATTTAGAGCTCTATCAATCATATAAAGAATCTGACATTGTTAACCATTAAATTAAAAAAAATTAAATCGGCAGGTCACGTTGTCAGAATGAATGAAACCACACCACTAAAAAAGTCTTCAATGCTCAACCATTTGATACACGAAGAAAGGGCAGGCCAAATCTTAGATGAATTGATGGTCTAGGAAAAAATGATTTTCTAGTTTTGATGAAAAATAATTGGAGAACACTAGCAAGAAGAAGGGTGGTCTGGAAAAGGCTTTTCGAGAAGGCCAAGGCTACCCTAGGCTGTCGGGTCACTGAGGAAGGAAGGGAAGTGTAAATCACAATACAAATAATTGTACAACTAAAGAAATCACGGATAAATAAACTGATAAAATTAAAATATTGTTGTTACTTGTGTCACCTGAAAAATAGTAACATCAGATCAAGGCCCACGAAATTCATCGTGGCAAGGGGCTAATTATACGCCTGTCCTTAAGTAACATGCAGGTAAGAGCAAGATCTGGCTCGGTTCAAATCCAATGTTGACGGAGAACATCCTGGGGAGGGGAGTTAGAAGCCTCCCCTTTCCACCAACCTCACAAGAGAACTTGCGATTCGACGGCTATTTGGAGTACCTCCACGCCGCAAAGACACTATATATTTACAAACATCCATGCCTTTTTCGGGATTCAAACCCAGACCCTACTGCACAGCAATCAGCGTTACTAGCAACTGTACCGGATGGGCGGCTAAAATTAAAGCATAGAGCTCTTTATGTAGATGTTAATGCGAATTAACGTTAAACGTGAAACCGTTTTTCATTACCTTTTCAATTCCTACTATTAGCACACACTTTCTATATATTTATTTATTTATATCTTGGTAGAATTTTCAATTGTTAATAAAATACATTTTAAAGCTCTGAATTGAGCTGAAATTTTATATACATGATTATTTTGGATGACAATACAATAATTTAATTATAATTAATAAAAATTAATTGATTAAAGCTATCTATTTAAAGAATTACAAATGCAGACTACGTTGGCGACTTAGCGACCCTTTTGGCGACTTGTGTCAAAACTTGAAAAGGTATTTTCTCACGTTTTAGGGCATTCAGTTGAACTGTAATTTTATATACACGATTTTTTTGGATGACAATACGATACTTTAATGATAATTAATAAAAATTAATTACCACTTAATGTCGTGATTCTGTCATAGGTATATACATATTTATGTTAATTGTAACTATTTTATAAAAAGTAGCCAAAATAAAAAAAAAATTTGTTGATCTAAGTAGGAATTGACTTATTTTTTTTATATATATTGTTTCTTATAAGGTGTAATTTTAAGTCTTAATCTCAAACAATATAGGATGATAGTCTTCAGAAACGAGCTAAAAACTAAGAAGTATATGCAAAATAATTGGATATTGATTGCAGAAAAAGCAACGGTTTTTACTGTAGTCTATGGGGGGGGCCCCCCCCCCCCCGGCAGCGAGGGGCCTCACCGCGGGAAGGTAGCTCATTTAGTGTTAAGATTTCCCTCTTTTAGGAATTTTGAAAACCTTTGTTGAAAAATTGAAAGATGTATCATCCTAGACCAGATCACTAAATTGCTGCCAGTGAAATAATTACTGGAACATGTACTTCGATAAAGAATATTAATTCAGATAGACATGTTCAAAATCTTAGGGATCCACGATGTCAGCCTAATACATAAAGAAGGGCTGCCATGGTGGAAAGTTTAAGAACCGCTGACATAGGCTCATAAATTTCAACAATAAAATAGAAAGTTTAGATTCATTATCAGTCATAATTTTAAATCTAGCTTCCGATATGTTGATGATGCTTTTTTCAAAAGTTTTGTAACTATTTCCAGAAGTAAACAAAAGTAACTCTGTGAGCATGAAAAAATTAAAATTAAAATAATAAAATCTATCTAGCATTGTTTTATTTTGAAGACTTAAGGATTAACTAAGCTGGAATCTTTGAAAAAGAATTGTAAAAATTTGATTTATGTTTCAGATTTGAATTTCTTTTGACTGATTATTTATTTCATGTTTAAAAGTACTGTGATGGATCTACGTTAGTGGTTGTTCTTGTAATTTTGAATCATTTTATTGTCTAGAATGACAACAAAGTGGCATTGCTGTCCCAATATCCATACTATTCAAAATGCAAGGATGATGATCTGTAACAAGTTTAACGTAGAACAACCCTTTCATACCAAAAATCTTCTGTTGTATCAAGACCCAAACACACAAATCTACAAAAAACAACGAGAGTTCACATCCATGATCATTGGAGTATTGTTACGTATTTTATGTAAAAAAATACTTAAAATAGAGTAAATAATTTATATCTGGATATGCAATATGTTTATAATACTCTATGTTGTATTTATTTTATGTTAAAATTGTAATATTCGCAAGCAACGCCATCTCTTACATTATAATGGTGATTCAATTGAAATTTAGTGAAATCCTTGCGATAAAGCAAAGTTTGCATCATTCTTAGTGACCATTTTGGCGACTTTGCTACCATTTTTAATGAGTTTGTGATCCTATGGATTTTTCTGGAAATTAGATTAGAAACTTACTAATATCGTGATTTGTAACGCAAGCGTATTTTTCTCGAAAGATTCGTGAAGCCTATACATAGGGAGTTGCTCTCCGAAACTGAGTTAGTCTTGTTTCGACCGTTGCAGAGTAGTATTGAGTTGGCCGAAAAGAGTCGACCAGCAATTAGTTATTACTTCGAATATGAATATTACAGAGCAACTACTTGCAAAAAATTCTTAAACATATTTGCATTTTAGACGCTGATAGTTGTGTCTGAGTGGCGTGAATGGTGTTTAGGCTTTCTGAGATTTATTTCTAGAAAATAATTGCTGTATTTCAACGATTGTTTTTTCGATAATAAATTTTCATCACTCGTGAAGAACTGTCTTGCTCTTTGCGACTGATTTTCATAAAATCTCCGAACCTCGATCTACGTAACCGTATTTTTATGATCTTTACGTGTGTTAAGAAATTTGTAGCTCATTGAATTAAACTGTACTTAAAAACTTAAGTGCAGCATGGAGACAAAATATAATCGATTTCAGGTCAAAACTCTTCGTAGAAAACTGAATCATTTATTGCGTATGCACAGCAAGGAATAATTAAGTAAAATTTACTTTCCTTTACGCCTTTAAATATAACAATTCTCCCTTCCCCTTAAAGTCTTTTCTCTGCCTCTTTTGAGCAGCCGTAATTGCAATGATGTCAAAGGTGTCTAAATTTAGAAATGGAGTCTAGTAAATTAGCTATACACTATGAAATGAGAATACTTAATAGCATCACTTACAAATAAGTTTAAGATAAAACTTTCCAGTTTTAAAAAAACTGTACCGGATACACGAAAATGATTAATTATAACGAGGAACATTAAATTAACAGGAAATAGCGTCTTACATATATGAATCCTGTAATTAGAACTCACACAAAACTCGTTCCTTTACGATTCCCACATTGTTGCACGATGAAAAGAAAGGAGTAGCGTCATCTTTTGTTTTCCGTAGTCTTTTCATCGTGTATAAAACATTAGGTGACAGTTTCTCACGTTTTATTCTAAAAAAATTATTGCGTTATTGATAATAATATGGTCGTTATATGTAATAGAAAGAATTAAATTTCGCCGTGAACGTTAACTGTTCAAATAAGCGTGCACTTGTGCAATGCGTATTCGTGTGGGCAAGTCGCCCTAATCGGGAGAAGACATGGATGTTTGAATGGCATGAATGCCTTTGTGGCATAGGGGTACTCTAAGTAGCCGACGAGCCGCAAATTCTCTCATGAGGTTTGTGGAAGGGGAAGAGGGATGGGTGGCCCTCAAAAGTAGGGTGGTAACGAGCCTAAACGTACTATCACCAAAATGGTGCTCAAAGCTACGGATAACGACAAGCGTACAACTAGCCCTTTGCCACTACTACATCAGACAAGTGATATTGGTAATAGCACAACAACACGTATTAGTATGGGTTCTAGTTATAGAATGCACTAAGGCCGTGGTAGCCTACTGGTTAACGTCACGGGATGGTGGCTGTTATGTCATGAGTTCGAGCAGAGTACCGCGGAAGATATGCCATGCAGAGGGGCCCGATCCACACGTTAAGTATGTCGAGGCACAAATTCCCTCCCATTGGTGTCGTGTGGAAGTTAGGAGAGGAGAGTGCCAGCTCAGGTGTAGTCCTCGGGACTTGACCATGGTTCAAAATTACAAGATCCGCCATCGTGCTGCTTCATTATGCTGCGTAAATACAACTCT
Organism: Trichonephila inaurata madagascariensis; assembly: GCA_019973955.1. NCBI lineage: Eukaryota > Metazoa > Arthropoda > Arachnida > Araneae > Nephilidae > Trichonephila > Trichonephila inaurata. Next base: position 136,564 of record BMAV01021347.1, on the reverse strand, counting down.
AACCCTCATTGAATTCACGTTTGCAAAGTATAATACTAATTTAATGTTCTTTGCGAATTTTCAAAACGTGTTTCATGTGTCTTGTGTAGCTGTTTGGATCGCAATGCTATAATCTGACCTGATCTTCTGAGGATGCTGAAATGGGTTTCCTCAAATATATATAACAAGTTTACAATATATTTGTTCTCTATTTTCTGATTTTTAGCTGTTCTAAACTTAAGGGCTCAAATAGATTTTTATGGGTACCTATTCATAATTCAGTATTACACACTGTTTATAATTTCTCAGATTTTACATTAAAATAATGAATGTTATGAATTTAGGAAGTAATCTACTTTCCCATGTTCAAATACGTTTGGAATGTATTAAATTCTAAAACAGTTTGTAATTTTCTTATGAGTAAAAATATGTACACTTCCTTATGCTTTCCGACCTCAGAGGAGCTCAGTTTCTGCCTCGTCACTACACTGTCGTTGAAATTTACGAGTGAGTGAATATTAACCTCGCACTGTTCAGCTATTCTAGGAATTTTGGCGACGAATCTTGCAATTTTGAACCATGGTCAAGTGACGAAGAAGACACCTGAGCTGGCTGTTCCTCTCTTCTAACTTCCACACCACACCAACGGGGAAAGGTTTCAGCATCGACATATTTCAAGTGCATCATCCCCCTATATGGTAGACCTTCAACGGTACTAAGCTCGAACTCAGGACACACCAGTGAAAATTATGAGATCCGTCGATAATAGCCCTCGAGCTGCTTCAGATTGGGACGCAAATTAAAATGAATGAATCAATCAACCTATCTCACATGTATTGAGAGATATATTAGCGAAAAAACATCATACTATTTGAAAAATGGGGAAATACATGTATCGTTTTAATATTAAAACAATAAAATATAACAATTGTTACATTCACTTAAACAACGTGCAAAAAACTAAGAATTATTTTTTTTAAATATGAAAAGAAAATAACAAATAATTATGTTTTAAGACAATTAGCATGTTTGTTTGTTTTTTTAAGATTTTGAATCCCTTAGCTATAGTTATTAACCTCCTCTTTTTAAACATTTAATCTGTGCGATTAAATTTCTTACTTTTAGTAACTTTTATAGTGTTTAGATCAGCTGGAGGAAAAATAATTCAAGTTCCCACCAT
>BMAV01021347.1:112727-130405 GCA_019973955.1 Trichonephila inaurata madagascariensis | reverse complement strand
ATAATTTTATATATGACAAGCCCATGGGCTCATTGGCAATTCTGAAGCTTGTCCCTTAACTTGGTATTATTAAATTTGTTATTAAATACAGCGTGCAGTTATGATACATTTATAAGTATATTATATCAATGTGAATGTGTATTCTATTTTTTATTAGGTCAGAATGTTATTCGTTTTGTTTCCTTTCAGTAAATTAATAATATTTTTAAATATTGTTGTATTTTTTCAACTTTTCGACATGCTCGCGCCCCTCTCTTTGGGTTATTACGCCCCTAAAGGAACGCGAGCTCACAGTCGTCCAAATAGAAACGTAATACTGTCTTAAGTGGCTTTAAGTCCTAGAAGTCACATAGTGTCAAATACTCTGACTGTACAATAGGTGTCCTGACTTTTTCTTATGGAATTTTTTTTAAGTTCCCTCGGTTTCACGAGAAACGTGAGGCCGGACATTGTCACGAAGATCCGATATCGTTTATTTATGGCCGCGATAGCCGAGTGGTATAGGTATCGGACCGTGGCTTGCCTTGTCACGAGTTCGAGCCCAATACCACTAAAGACCCGCCGTGTAGGGTAGCGATGTCCGTTAAATCTGTCGAGAGCTGAAACGTCCTCCCGTTGGTGTGGGGTGGTAGTTTGGAGAGGGGGGTGCCAGCTCAGGTGTCGTCCACGTCACTTGACCATGGTTCAAAATTACGTGGTCCGTCGCCAAAAGCCCTCGTGTAGCTGAACAGTGCGACGTTAATATTCAATCAATCAACCGATATCGTTTATTACCCTTTTCGAAAACCTTGCACGAACTTTTCCAAGACATTCGATCTAAACAGTGAGCTCCATACACTGCCACTGTTCGTCGACAGATATTCCCATGAAACTCACCTCCTGCAATCAGAAACCGTACCACCACACGTTGTCCAAATCTGAAAGCATCCTTATATGGCATGACAATACATTCGATCCATTTCCGCTACCAATGACGGGTTTCACTGCTAAGCATAGTATGCGGTGTACACTTCCTCAAGTATTTCATGTTTCTGTTTGAAGGCTTTGTTATTGCTGCCCTCATTCTGACGTCATCGCATATGTCCACTTTTCTCTCTCTCATTTGGATTATTCTTATATAAATGTGTAACTTCTGTAATAAAAAAACTTTGTGAACAAGTAATAACTTAACAAAGAAATCCATGTTTTCTTAATTTTTAAATAACAATTAATATATAAAAAAAAAATTTAAGTCAATTCCTACTTAGATCAGCAAAGAAAAAAAATTATTTTAGCTACTTTTTATTAAATAGTTACAATTAATACAATATGTACATACATAGGACAGGATCACAACACTAAGTGGTAATTAATTTTTATTAATTATCATTAAAGTATCGTATTGTCATCTAAAACAATCGTTTCTATAAAATTTCAGTTCAACCGAATACTTTAAAACGTGAGAAAAAAACTTTCTCACGCGTTTTGACACAAGTTGCCCAAAGGGTCGCTAAGTCGCCAATTTGGCTGTATTTGGAATTCCTTAAATAATTAGTTTTAATCAATTAGTTTTTATTAATTATAATTAAATTATTGTATTTTCATCCAAAATAATCATGTATGTTAAATTTCAACTCAATTGAGCCCTTTAAAATGTATTTTATTAACGATTGAAAATTCCACCAAGATAAATAAATAAATATATAGAGAGTGGGAGTTAATAGTAGGAATAATTGAAAAAGAGTGTGTAAGCTGATGACCATACGATAGAAGCGTTAACTTCAATTTTTGTAATGTTGTTTGTAATGTATGTTTGTTTTGTTGTTTTGTGTTCAGGGATTAGTTAGGCGAATAAAAAACAAGTTGATATTAGTGTTGTCATATAAAATTATTTATTCATATGTCTATACCATAAAGTAATATTTTTTGCGAAATATACAATCGTATTTGTGAATTAATTGTATTCTAAGAAGGAAACAATGGGTTTATGGTAGCTGAAATAGGTTATAAATACTTTAGATTCAAAAATTAATTAAATATCTAAAAAAAAATCCGTGAAGCGTTTTTCCGTACTATGTCGTGCTTTCATTTGGATCATTTGAAATAATTAAATTAAATTTTCATTTTAAAAAAATCTAAAAGCTTTGATTTTTCTTTTGAAAAATTTACTTTAAAATCCCCTTTTTAAAATAATAGACAATTCAGAAGTGTTGATCCGGCTTCGGTGTAGGCAACTGAATATATGTTAATGAATTCGAAAATTTTCTCTACACTTTGATTTATTGAAGTGTAAATAGTAACCATTAGAATTATTTGTTCATTTTCTGCTCTAGATTTCACTGCACAAATTTCTGCGATACATGGCTTATTAAACCCAAATGATTCATTAGTACTTAATGCTACATCCTTTTCTAAAGTGACATAAGTTGTCGTATCTCCCTTATTATTATATATAGCAACTCCACCAGATCTATGATTGTGTCTGAAATTATACAATACAATTAAAATTTGGAACATCTATGTTTTCTTCGTTATTTATTCAAGTTTCTGTTAAAAGTAATATAGTTACATGTTGCATAACACTGTTATCGAGATCCAAAGCATGGGCGCGCAAACTTTGACAGTTCGAAGAATATATTGCTATTCCTTTTTGGGGGGAAATGATATTTGTGGAATCTTGTGAAGATATCTGTTATTGTTTTAAGTATGTTTTGTGATAACCTTTTTAATTCATTTTGTAGATCTTTGAGAGATATAGATTATCTATAAGGCAATGGAAGAATTTTAAATCGGAATTTTCTGCAACAATGTAAAGTTCTTCAAAACTCGTTGCTCTTGATAACGCAACATATACCAATTGTTGAGAATGTGTTTTCTCATACTTATAACAAGTATGAGAAAACTTTAAGTATGAGAAGACCTTACATTGTTACGGAAAATTCCGATCCATTGTAACGAGCGTTAAAAACCCGAGCTTAACAATGCTAAGTATTTTAAAAAGCATCATTCAAGTTCACTCTCTATCTAAACGCTCCTAAAGAAGTTATCACTTCAAAAATATACTTGCTACTTTTATAGAACTCATTTATTGTAATGTGAATCGTTTCATTTAATTTTGAAGTAAATGAAAAATTGTGCATGGACTATTAGACACACAGTTGGAACTGTACGATATAACAGTTTCGACACTTTTATAAAAATTTAACTTACCAAAATTTTCGGTTCGTTTAGTTAGCTCAATGCCACTCATTTTTCAGATATACTTTGATCGTACCTACAACCTTTGAATAAAATAAATCCCCATTCACCTTTCGGCAAAATAATTCAACTAAAATTATGCCCATAGGGTTATATTGATAATTAATATGCATCATACTCATATTTCTAACTAATACTAAACATTTCGTAGAGAAAATGTATTCAATACATTATGCGTAATATTTGAATATTTTAAAATGTACAAATATTAATAATTTTAATATAATAGTATGCTTCGCGCATTTTTATTTGAATTATCATATATTTTACTTCTCCCTTATATTTCATGTTATAATTATTTAAAAAGTTGACGATGATTATGCAGAGGTACCCACTACCAAACTTACTGTTAAGGATCCAATTATTTTCCGAAAGAAATCCAACTCGAATGGTCACTTACTGCCGTAATTACATTTATGAAATCCTGCAGTCAAAGGAAAAAAACTGGGGGCTCACTTAAGTTTTTTTTTTTTTGGTTCATTTTCTAACCCCGGCTCAGGTCAGAAAATATAAGAGTCAAAGCTGGGCTAGATGTAACCGTGTTTATGCAGTAAGCGATTTTTCGTAAGTTTACAAATACAGTGACCCTTCATCTTAACCCTTAACCCTTTAACCCTTCATCTACGGACGGTACTTACAAGTACCACCGTACCAAGTACCACAAGTACCAAGTTTATTCAAGTTACATAGAATAACCATTTTTACGAATACTCTGACGATACTTAGCAGGAATATTCTTTTAAATCTACTCTTCCAAGATATATAGCAGCACGGGTTTTATGATGAGTATTTTAGCGGGGAAGGCAAATAGTTTTAAAGCAGAAATTACATTTTACACTGACATCGCTGCGATGGGATTGCAAAGATTGTCATTTTTGTTCCGAAAAAAGTAGTTAAATGTCAAAAGGTAAGTGTTGTATTTTTTGTATTTTAATGCAGACTTTAGAAAACGATTTCTTTATTTATTTTAAGTGAGCAGAGTACATGATTAATTTTTCCGTTGAATATATTTAATTAATTTATTAGCTCTAACTTGTTAAATTTACCAAAGTTGAGTATTTTGTTTATGTATATCCCTTAATTTTCAGTGTGGAGGTACAAAAAAATATATGGCCATAAAAAAACTGCAGTAAATCATAATGCGTAGATAAAGGGTTAACGTGAAAACACTTAAGCCGAAATACCGGTTAACACAAAATAATACAACGATCCCTAAAAACTACTATGTATTTTCTTGCATTTTTTTCTCTTCACACGAAGCGAAACGAAAATCACTTAACACGAAAATATTTCCCTTCTGGGAATCAACAAAATACGGAAAACACCAGCCACGCAGGCGAAATTTAAGAGGGGTGAGAAATGAAAGAGAGTTAGTTTCAGAAGTTTCATAGAATGGAGGCTTATTTTTGCTTTGTAATACCCTCAAAATATCTTATGACACGAGCCAATTTTGTGTTTATCTAAGCTATTTTCACCCTCCACCCCTACAAACGCCACACAAAAACCATCTCATCTTACACTAGTTGGCATTGGAATTCGATGACGAGTACATCGTAATGTTTGTAAAAATCAGTGTGTGAGTTTGGTTAGCATTTTTTCTATTATTTCTCTTTCGCATTCTTCTTAAGCGTTTTCGCGCGTTTAACTTATTTCACTGTACGACGTCTCGAAACAGAAATTTCACGCCGGCTGATGAAATTTACAAAAAAAGTAAACTGTTCTTATTTTTTTTCATTTTAAATGAAAATTATAAAGGCTGAATTATATTCCGCAAACATTTGCTAGATACCATTATTCAAGCTCTCATCAGACTTTATTGAATATAGCAGTATCTGCATAAATTTTAAAATCTTCCTGTAAATCACATGAAATTATTCTTTTAAAAATCCATTTTTATTTGCATATTTCAGAATTTATTTTCCTTCAGTCCTCTGTAGAATTAGAGGGTCAGTGATTTAAAATTCTAAGAATCATTTTTCAGATTTAATATTGCACTCTTTAATACATTTACAAATTATGGACATGTATTATTATTTTGAAAAACGACGAATGAATTCACAAACTAGGATCTTTATTTTTCATCCTTTCAAATTGCTTGAGAAATGTATAGTTACGTATGCCAAAGACCCGCATTTGTTTTACGTATCCCATTCAAAGTTCGAAATAAATTATTTAAAGTTAAAAAATTATCATCAAACCCAAAAAAACTAAAATTTTTACTTAATGCAAATTTTGGTTAAGCAAAAATCATTTATTCCCAATTTACCTAGCTTTAACGTAAGTTAAATAAATATTGAAAGAAAAAAAAATGGCACAAAAGCCGATGAAGAAAACAAAGCATAAAACAAATTTATCTGCCTTATAAAAACATTCTTTCACTCTGCAGATTTGATGTCCCACCCATCATTTTAACAAAATTATGAAAAATAGCCTTTTCCTCTTTTTTCATTCTTTTTGATCCCGCTAAATTTCAATGTGTAAAAAAAAGGTAAAAGATATTGTGTGAAAGATAAAAGATAAGCAGCTGAAAGTGATAAAAAAGTTCTGAAAATAAAATTTGCAAAACAGTAAGATAACGCTTTTTTAACTTCCTGTTAAACTTTTGTAAGCAAAAGTCAACGAATAAAAAAAGAGGAAATAAAAAAAAAAGAATTTCCATCGGCATTTCTACTATTCTTTCGTAATTAATTACTTTTTTTTAGATGTTGCGTGAACATATTGAATTAAATAAAAATAATGTACCTTACAAACGAATATAAATGAAAATTTATTTACTGCATTTGTGAATGTTTGTAAGTAGTAATAAGTTATGAAATGCAACCAATATTTGATGTTAATGAGAATTTAATAGTCTTTTTATTGGCTATTATAAAGAAAAATAACTATTTATATTTTTAAAAAAAATAAATGTATACAGATACATTAATCATTTCCAAAAGCATTCTTTTATCTCTAAAATAAATCTACAAATAGTGTTTTATTACATGAACTAATTCATGTGAAATTAGCTCATTTAACCAAAATATCTATGTGTGAAATTCTCTTCTTATCCCTGGAAAAATTACGAGGTTAAGGATAAACTTATGAACTAATTTTTCAATAAATAACTATTAAAAGAAAAAGATTCTCAAAGGAAATTAAAGTTAAGTATTTGAACATAAATTTCAGTATTGCTTAATCAAAACAAAAAAACATATTTACCTAAAAATATTTTACTAAATGAATTTTCTTAATATTTTTTGGTGGAAGGTTTTTATTTTTTTTTTATTTATTTATTTATTTATTTTGAAGAACCATTTTAATATTTTGATAGCTTGATAGCCGTTTTGATAGCTTGTTTCGTGTTCATCAGAATTGATTTCAAATATAAATATTCACTGTAAAAATATATCACATATATCCACTAGATCTATTCCCGGGCTGGGCAAGGTGGACTCAGCCTTTCATCCCTACTGCAGTGGGTCGATAAAGGAGTACCAAGCTTGCTTGTGGACTTAAACACTGGGTCGGGACATCCGCTCATGCACCTCAGCTCTCAATGATCACGTATACTGGGATGGGCACAGTAGCCTCTGCCCCTCATGGACTGTTGCGCCACTAAGTTGGAATTTGAGTTTATCCACTACATCAGCATTTCTCAAACTTTCAATATTGGCAACCCGATTTTCAACAATAATTTTCATCGCACCCCCCTTTCCTATACAATAGCATTGATTTAAATGCAATAATAATGCACTTTGACCCTAACGCTACTATACGACTTTAATTATTTATTTATTATTTATTTATTTATTAATAATTATTAATAATTATTAATTATTAATAATTAATAATTATTTATTTATTATTTATTATTATTTATTAATTATTTATTATCAAGATAAGTATTTAATTTTGCTTATATTTTTGTATATGACAAGCCTATGGAGGTCAATAGTAATTATTAAACTCGTTTTTAGTTTAGTATTAATAAATTAATTATCAAATGTATTGTACAGTACGGCTAAAATTATAAATATATCTGTGTAAATGTATATTTTGTTATTTATTATGTCAGAATGTATTTTGTTTTGCTCTTCCTTTCAATAAATTAATAAAATTTTTAAATTTTATTTTATTTTCTACTTTTCGATTTCCTCGCTCTCCCATATCGGGTGATAAAACACACATTTTCCGCTTGTTTTTATTTTTAATTTCTAATAGCCTTTTTTTCCCCATTATTTCTCGCTCTATATTCCATGAAATCCAGTTTTGAAATGTTGCATTCGTCTTTCTGAAAAGGGCATTAAATGTTGCTTCTAAATTGGTCAGAGGTAGAATTATTTTCTTGCATTTAAATTAGTCCTAAGAAAAGAGACACTGTATGTATTCTTCAGCTTCTCTTTTATACCCACCATTTTATTCTAATATCGTTTTAATTTTAAAAAGGAGGATGTACTACGACTGAATTTTAGAAAAGGATTAAATAAATGTTTCGTTATAATATTAAAAATTATGATTCACTTGAACTATTTACCTACAGTATAAAATTGAGCATATATTTTAAGTAAACAAGCTCCCGTAAAATATATAAATAGAATAAACTGCAATGAAATAGTGAAAACAATAAACTATATTTACGTTAAATTCTATATTTTTTTTAATAAAATCAGGCGCTAAATTTTAAGAATGTTGCATTTACTCATTTTTCATAAGCATGTATTGCTTCTAAGCAGTCAGTTACTGTGTATTTTTTACGTCATACCATGAAACAACACGAGGGCTATTAGCAATGGATCATGTAATTTTTAGCCACGGTCAAGTTGTAATTGGGTCTATTCGAGTTTCTACTAATCCTCTTCGGGAAAATACTCTTTATAACTATGAGTTTAGTTTGAAAACCTCTTTCTGTAGATAGGACTTGATTTTATGTAGATGCAAACTTCTATTTAAGGGTCAATCGTTGAGTAGGCGATGTAATGGTTAAGAGTTAATAATAAGCGGAAAGCCTTTTGTGTGAGGGACCCGTGGTCGCACTTCGTAATATTAAATCTAAAGGAAGAATACATAGAAAAGTGGGAAACGTCCTCTTTACGGCTGACGAGTTAGAAAGTTGTAAGCAGGATCGTACAAGATTATAAACCCGATAAGTGCTTCCATATGTTTAATAAGATTAATAATTCTTATTGCTCCTCGAATACATTTGTCAAGTGAAATAAAAGTCGTGACTATAATAGCATGTTTGTTTCTTCCTCGCACCCTCTAAAACCCGCGAGTGACGTATCACGACAAAGGAACGAGGACTATATTTGAGTTGTAAACCCTCTCTCCTAATTTCCTTACCATAGCCAACTGGAGGAAGTAGTGAGTGTTTATCAACAATGAACTATTACGCCACATGAGAGCTGTTGACGACGGACCTTGTAATTTGGAGTCACGGTCAAGTGAAAGGAATGACACCTGAGTTTGTGTGTGTGTGTACTCCCCTCTTTACGATTGGGAGGTTAACTATTTTGTAGTGAAAGACAAACAATGATCAGTAACTGTTTGATTTGTCACGAAAGTGCTTTATTTAAAAAAATACCAATAAACAGGAATCATTCTATGACACTTTTCTTCGAAGATCTCTTGTTAGAAGGGATAAATAGGCTTTCTTGAATATTATTTGCAACAGCAACAACGGATTTTGCCAGTAATAATACCACAGCGGTAACAAAGATATTCTATGAAGGTAATCATATTAAACCGTTTACTAATGCAGAAATTGTGAAGGTGTGTTTCTTAAATGCTTCTAATTTAGTGTTAGTGGCAAAAATAATAATTAAAAAAAGCACACCTGGAATTATAATATCTTCATTATTTTTCCTCATATTAAACCCCCATTCCCCCTTGGGCCTAAAGCCTTTCTTCCCCCCCCCCCCCTCCCATTTATTCTCATGCTGCGACCCGCGTGAAATAACTAACATATGTAAGTGGCCTGCGTGAATTAGCTGACATATGTATGCAGCCCAGCAGAAAAAAAGGTTGAGTACTCCTGGTCTAGCCAGTTTGTGCGATTGTAAGTCATCTTTTTTTTATCTGTATCGCATTATTGTTTGTACGAGTAATTGACAATGTATGCTATGTACTGCCTACATTTAAGGGTCATAGGTGGGACCTATATTTGTGAGGGGGCTTAAGGCCCCTTTTGAATTAAGGCCAAGGCTTTAAGAAGTCTTAAGAATTAACTGCTCATGACACGTTAGTCAAGAGCGCGTGACTTTGACCACTAGACTACCGCGACTACCTAGTTTATATGTAATTGATCAAGTATTCATTAAACATCACTAATGCTCAAAAACAAACTTTTAATTTCTTTAAGAACATATATTTTAACCAGTTTAGATTTCTTTGAAGTATCGTTATGTTTGGACACATATCTTGTTTTAATGCAATGCTTTAAAATCTGTGCTGAAAAAGTTTAATTTTTGAGTGAGCATTTATGACGTCTTAGAATAGCCAGTGATTTAACCTCGTTCAGTATTTTAAAAAAATAAAGTTGATGTGGACGACAGATACAATTGTCAGTCTTCATAAATTACTAAACATTTACTTCCTACTTTTGATGGGAATGAATAGGGGAGGAAGTTAAGCCTTTTAGTATTTCGTTCGAAATTAATCCCTTCTGACATAAGAGAAGACTATTGATTTAAGCGCCCAGCTAACGGTGGGATTTTGTTAGGAAATAAAGTCGGACTTAACAAGGAATTAGTGTTAGATTGTCTGAATTACACCAGATCTTGCTCTTGCTGAAGGTTTTAATGTAACTATTTTATACATTGTTCCCGTATTCAGATACCATGCTTGAAGGGATTTCATGCATTTTGCATTGACAGCCAATCAAACTTATAACCAAGAATCATTTGTGGATAATTCTCAGGATAAATGTGAATGGCATAAAACTATAAATCCTTACTGTACCCTAAGTAAAAAATTTACTCTATGTCTGTGCATTACAGTAATGTCATCAAGGTTAACAATTAATTATGTATGATATGATTAAGCATCACTATTATGCTTAAGTGATTAAAGAAATTCGTCTTGGCAAGGATGTCCTGTTAAAAAAACAAGTAATATATATAAAAAAAATTAAGTCAATTCCTACTTAGATCAACAAAGAAAAATTTTATTTTAGCTTCTTTTTATTAAATAGTTACAATTAATATATAAATATGTATAAACACAGGACAGAATCACAACATTAAGTGGTAATTAAATTTATTAATTATCATTGAAGTATCGTATTGTCATCCAAAACAATCGTGTATATAAAATTTCAGTTCAACTGAATGCTTTAAAACGTGAGAAAAAAAAAACCTTTTCATGTTTCGACACAAGTCGCCCAAAGGGTCTTTAAGTCGCTAAAAATGATGCCAACGTGGCTGCGTTTGTAATTCTTTACATAATTAGTTTTAATCAATTAATTTTTATTAATTGTAATTAAATTATTGTATTGTCATCTAAAATAATCATATATATAAAATTTCAGCTCAAAATTGAGCGCTTTAAGATGTATTTTATTAACAATTGAAAATTCTGCGAAGATAAATAAATAAATAAATGTAAAGAGATTGTGAGATAATAGTAGGAATGGGGAAAAAGAGACTTGCATAACAAATTAGTATAATTTCTTTGACTTTTTTATTTTGTATTTAAAGCAAGATGCATTTAAATTTTCAAATCCATATAATAAAACCAAAACATTTAGCTATATTAGCATGTATTGGCGCTCTTAGCAAAGATGTTGGCAAGCTAAGCCGCGTATTTTTTCCCCCAATATCAATGCTACCGAAAATCGGGTGCGGCTTGGAATCGAAGGTAAAAAAGTTCATTGAATTGGTGAAATTAAACCTGGTACTGATGGTTAGAGCAACTACTGGTTCATGTGTCCTAAAATCCGACGTATAGCACTTACCAACGTATAACGCATACCTATACTTTCAAGCTGCATTTTTGAATTTCGAGGTATATTCGCCGTATAACGTGGACCCCCTTTCCTTACAAAGAAACCTGAAATATAAATGTGGAAAGCTCTTACGTTTTGAAGTCATTTATTTGAGGTATTATCCCTAGATATATTGAATAAATAGTATACTTCTAGAACTACAACCCTTTAAGTTTATAAGGAACGTCGTTTCTTTTAAATAAACAGTATATCGTTATTTGTAGAAGCCTAATTTTCTTATATATTCATCTCTTTTTTCACTTTTAAAGCTATCATTTTTGTAACCAGCATATAACGTGCACCCGTAAATTTTGATCATATTTTGTTTTTGTCTTAAAAGTGCTATACGCCGGTTTTTTTTACGATATGTATTTAAAAGTGTTTAATATAGGCAAAATAAATTAATTATTAACGAAATATTAGTTCTCATTTTAAATTCGTAAACATTGGAAATCGATGAGCCGTTTTACACGTCTTTTCATTTTTTTTTTTTTTTTTTTTTTTTTTAAAAAAAATGGGATGAAAATTTGGCGCGCTGCTTAGAACTGAATAAATACTGTGTAGAATAATAAAAAATAGTAGATATAAGCATAGTGAAAATTATCCTACATATTTTAGAAAGGAAAAGTTTTACGAAATTTAAAACCAAAAACACAACAAACCAATATATAGATATAAAGTCAATTCAATAAAATGGAAAATTATTATGTTTTCTAGAGCTGTCACCGAATTTTTTAGGATGGTGAAGTACAGTTGAACTTTTCCTAACGGGATCATAATCTTCTCTTTTGACAAAATGTTGAAATCATAATCTTGTAAGAAAAGTTGTAGGAAATAAAGAAGGAAATAAGTTATATAAAAAAAAAATTATGTCAATTCCTACTTAGATCAACAAAGAAAATTTTTGTTTTAGCTACTTTTCATTAAATAGTTACAATTAACATACATATGTATATACATATCACAGAATCAACACATTAAGTGGTAATTGATTTTTATTCATTATCATTAAAGTATCGTATTGTCATCCCAAACAATCGTGTATATAAAATTTCAGTTCAAATGAATGCTTTAAAACGTGATAAAAAAACCTTTTTCAAGTTTTGACACAAGTCGCCAAAAGCATCGCTAAGTCACCAAAAATGATGCCAACGGGGCTGAATTTGTAATTATTTGAATAATTAGTTTTAATCAATTAATTTTTCTTAATTATAATTAAATTGCCATCCAAAATAATCGTGTATATAAAATTTCAGCTCAATTGAGCTCTTTAAAATGCATTTTATTAAATATTGAAAATTCCGCCAAGATAAATAAATAAATAAATAGAGAGTGTGAGCTAATAGTGTAGGAATTGAAAAAGGATATATATTGTATAAATTGTCAAAGTCTAAAAAAGATACATCCAAAATTGCCATCCAAAATAATCGTGTATATAAAATTTCAGCTCAATTGAGCGCTTTAAAATGTATTTTATTAACTATTGAAAATTCCGCCAAGATAAATAAATAAATATATAGAGAGTGTGAGCTAATAGTGTAGGAATTGAAAAAGGATGTATATTGTATAAATTGTCAAAGTCTAAAAAAGATACACTCAATAAGCTAACATAAATTCAATAGCTTACCAAAATATTTTAATAGAATTATTAATATTATTACAATTAGAAATCCTAAAATGATTAAAAAAAGAGCATGAATATAGTATTTTTTAAAAAATTTCACACTTAACGAACATAAATATATGTATAAAATTTTAGTTATACTAGTTCCTTTTCGTATTGAGAGTCATAGAGTTATTCTTTTTTTTATTTTAAAATATTAATAAGAAATAGATATATTCAAAATATATTTTAATTTTTATAAATCCGCTTGAAAACATAAATCCCATGCTTCTTCTTTACAATATATAAAGTCTTATCTTCTGTTCAACGAACAAAAATTTGAGAATCTGAGATTTACTTATATTCTTCGGCAATGGCTAGTAAACAAAAAATAAAGAACTATTGAAAAATATCTCGTAAGAAATTTCTTCAATGTCACCTATTCAGACATTCAATACGTGTTTCATTCTTTTTTCGCCATTGAAATGTAAATAAACTTGGAATTATACCATGAGTTTGTAACACATTCTCAGAAATTTTTTCGAAACTTATAAAAGGGAATGATATTTAGGTAATTTAGATTCAGAGCTATGTTGTGTTCCCTCTCAATGTTGAGAATTTTGATAAAATATGAATATTTCATGAACCACACACATGTATGTTAAAGTACTAAATAATTGAAAACTTATGAATATATATTAACTGAAACTTTTTATTCCTAAGTGTAAATATTCTATACATGATAATATATACTTTAAATTATCCATGAGACAAAATTATTTTATCTATCATCAAGGGTTGTTCTTATTGTCTATGATATTGTACAGTACTGTTTCCCAATATAATGCTTTAAAGTGTAAGTTTCTTTATTATATATATATATATATATATATATAGCAATAAATAAATTAAATAGAAGACTAATAAATCCTAAAACATCTTCAGATCAAACCAAAAAAATCATGAACATGGAACCAATACAAACCAAAAAAGAGAAATTTAGCTAGAGTGGAAAAAACTATTATGATTTCCCGAGCTGTCACTGGCTTAGGACAGTGATACAGGGTTAAACAGTGTTTTGTGAGATCTCAATCTTCCCCTACAGCGGAAATTTTCGACATAATAGCACATGAGATAATCCAAGGCATAGTCCCAAACCCACGTGGGTGAATATAACAGCAATAGAATAGAATTGGAATAATAAATTACTATAGGAATCTGGGAGAAATAGACAAATATAAATATGTCTAAAAAAAAATATTTGCAAGAGAGGTTAAACATGATTGTGACCATAATTAATAATAATGAAAATGAGCGAAAAAACTAAAATCTTACCCGATGTATATACATATATATATATATATATATATACAGTCGAAACTCTTTATAACGAACCTTTATATAGCGAATTATTCCATTTAGCGAATTTTTCCTGGAACCTTGAACATTTCACGATTTTCTTCGTAAAATAACCTCTCTGCAGCGAAGTGCATTTCCTATACAACAAACTTTTACTTTTGTGATTCAATTTTTGGTCTCCCTATTTTTAAAGCATTTCTGAATATTTCTTCTCTTTTTAACATATTTTATGGTGGTCATAAATCTTGAATTGGTTTTATTAGATCCTAATTCGCCGAGAGCAATAGAGTTGTGGACATTTCATCCAAGAAGTTCAGCCTTTAACCCCCATTGCCAAGTTCACTAGAAACATTTTCGATTTCCTCTTTCACCCTCAGTGGAGTTGCCCAGTGTCCTCGAGTTCTAATTATAAAATAATGTATGTTTAATATTACTTGTATGCTTTAAATTATAAAATGTCCTTAAAATTCATTAATTTTTGTGTAAATTTAATTTCTTAATATTGAAAATACACTGAATTCTTCGACATTCTTTTTTCTTGTTTTCCTTGCAGTTTTTCTTTCTTTTTTGATGGGTAAGATATATAAAAAAACATATATTAATTATAAAAAAGTTGTGGATAAATATATTTTTTTTAATATATATAGTGTTTATGAATTTAAAGTTTGTTTTATGTGATTTATGAAGTATATTAAAAAAGAAACTGTATATAACGAAGTTTCCATATAATGAACTTTTTTTCCGGCTTGATTGATTGATTGAATATTAACGTCACACTGTTCAGCTACACGAGGGCTTTTGGCGACGGACCACGTAATTTTGAACCATGGTCAAGTGACGTGGATGACACCTGAGCTGGCACCCCCCTCTCTAACTACCACACCACACCATCGGGAGGACGTTTCAGCTCTCGACAGATTTAACGTGCATCGCTGCCCTACACGGCGGGTCTTTAGTGGTACTGGGCTCGAACTCGTGACAAGGCAAGCCACGATCCGATACCTATACCACTCGGCTACCGCGGCCAACTTTTTTCTGGGATTTAGCAACTTCGTTATATAGAGGCCCAATTGTATATATATAATCGTCAACGCTTCTTATATAATATTAAATATATTTCTCTTTGAACAATTGAATTTTATTGACACATTTTTCTGTGACGTTACTGAATTACTTATTGAGAAAGTACGCAAAAGTATCTGATTTGCTTCGAAATTTGCTTTCAGGTAACTATTAAATGTTTAAATATTATAATTGTATGCGAAAAACTGTAGTATGAGATATTGTTACGAATTTTTGTAATGCATGTTTAAAATAGTGTAAATAATTTATATATCCTATGTGTATTACTTTTATATTACTCTCTGTTACATTTATTTTATGTTAAAATTGTTATATTCGCAAGCAATGCCGTTCGTTACATTATAATGGCGTTTCAACAGAAACATGGCGAAATCTTGGCGATAGAGTCAAGTTGGCATCATTTTTGATGACTTTGCTGACGGCCATTTTTGGTGAGTTTGCTACCCTATGGATTCTTCTGGAAATTAGTGGAGAATTCTACTAATATCGCAATCTATAACGCAAGCTGATTTTTTGAAAAAAACTCCGTGACGTCTTTAAATAGGAAGTCTCTCACCGAAACTGGATCAGTCTTGTTTTGATCGTTGCAAAGTAGTATTAATTTGACCGTGAAGAGTCAACCAGCGATGAGTGAACACTTTGACTGTTCAAAAGGATGAGGGAGAGCTTGCGAATATACTTTAAACATACTTATTTATTAGACACTGATAGTTGTGTCTGAGCGCCGTAGAAGGTTTGAAGATCTTCTAAAATTCATTAAACTAATTTGAGTAGTGAATCCTGTATTTCAAGGATTGATTTTCGTCGATAAATTTCCGTCGCACCTGAAGAACTCTCTTGCTCTTTGCGACTGAATGTATAAAATTCTCGAACACCAATCCGCGTAACAATATCTCTAGTAATTTATCAATGGTCTACATCAGTGATTCGCAAACCCCGGTCCGCGAACCAGTATCGGTCCGTGGATCAAATTGTGTCGGGCCGCCTAAAGACTAAACTATTGTCATTTTGTTTAAAGTGGTGCATTTCTCTCGTATTTGTGCAACTTTCTACGGAAATCACTTTATATTCCACATTAAATCACTTTTATTCATTTTTGGTGTAACTATATTTTATTCTGAAAGCATATTTAAATGTAACTAAATTAAAATTGTTAAATCAAAACAATCTAAAATATTAACAATCAACGTGTCCCACCCTTAACGGGCCACGGTAACATTATGAAACGTTGACCGGTCCGTGGCGATAAAAAGGTTCCGGTGCACTGGTCTACATTATGCAGAAATTGCATAAAGTCATTTTACGAAAATCTTTACATAAATAGACCAAAGTAAGCAGGTCACAAAAAAAAAAAATATTTTGTTTATAAAAGCAGGCAAATATATTTAGGAATATCTTATTAAAATAATATATCATTTCCTTTTCATTTATAGTCTATTTCAAAATTTACCTGGCGAATTATTTGCAATAAAGAGGTATTAGGTCCCAAAAAGAAAGTTAATGTTTGAAGAACACCTGAAAAATTCTAGGAGAAATAAAAGTACATTTCATAAGAAAATAAACCAAAATTGTTAACATTGTTATTTTTTCTTTACAAAATATATTCAAAAATCTTTTTACTCATAGTAAATTTCTCGTTTGGCTCTAATGGCTCAAAATGTAGAAAAAATTTTTAAAAAATAAGTTAGCAAAAGACATCTTGGTTTGTCTCAACAGAGAAACTTTGAGGTGCATTGAAGAGGACATTTGTTACAGAAATCGACTTGGATTGCGTGACCAATGAGATCTCGCGTAGGTCAACTGTCGCAAAAGCATTGGTTATGGCTTAAGAAAAAATCCCCACTTGTTTTAAAAAAGCACTATAATCAGGAATATTCGAAAGAATATGATTAGCGAATAGAAGTATCGGGTGTCATAAATATTGCACAGTGCGTAATTCCCAAACTGTTGAAATGGTATTAAACCGTTGCAATGATTCATAGGCAGGTTATAAGAGGCCAAAGGAGAGTAATAACAGCTAGACAAGACAGATTTCTGTAGGTAACTATGTGACATAATTTTACATTGTTTACCACATAGCTGTCTTCGAAGAGAGAGGTTGCTGAAACCATGAAACAATTAATTTCAAGTAAAAAGCTCTCAGAAACATCAGGAAGAAGGGTTTATGTGTTCGAGCCATTGAATTAATACGCAAAATAGAAAGTTCATCCGCGATGAAGTTGAATGCTCTAGCCTAGTGGTCAAGGTAACGGACTCGTGGCCGGCATGTCAAAAGTTCGAATTTAGAGCCACTGAAATTCAGCCGTCTAGAAAGGCCGATGCATGTTAATCTGTGGGGGCTCAAACATCATCCCGTTGGGGTGGAAGTTAGGACAGGGGGTGCCAGCTCAGGTGTACTCATCATCACTTAACCATGGTTCAAAATTACGGGGT
>BMAV01021347.1:76546-97727 GCA_019973955.1 Trichonephila inaurata madagascariensis | reverse complement strand
TTTTTTTTTTTTTTATTATTTTTTTTTAATAAAAATATTACTACATGTTAGAAATGCTTTTTCATTATGTGCTCAGTAACTATTTTATTTCTTCACGCAGGAGTCATGGTAGCTCAAACATTTCATTTGATGTCATCAAAACTGAAAATCGTGTCGAGGAAGGGAAAGAAACGTCTGAAAGAGAACGTCTGAAGGAACATAAGGAAAGGATACATTTTCATCTTTTTTCCACTATACCTCCTTTTTATCCCGAGAGAAGGCAAGGACTGGATACCAACGTTAGTGTTCGCGCGGAACGACTAAGTGACCGCAATCCTTTTTTATAATTATTTTTATTTTACACCAGCGTTTCTCAAACTGTGGGATGCGCCAACCCTACGGGGGCGTAATAACTCCAGGAGGGAGGCATGAGCATAAAAGATTATTTTGAAAAAAAATATTAATTTACTGAAAGTAAAAAACAAAATACATTCTGACAAAATAAAATATAAAATACATATTTGCACTGATGTAATACACTTATAGGAATACTGCACAATGTATTTTATAATTAATTTAACAATACTAAGTTAAGAACAAGTTTAATAATTACCAATGACCTCGTGGTCTTGTCATATATAAAATTAATATACAAAAATTAACAATTATCTTCATTATTTGTAAGGTTTTTAATTAATCCCTTGATTGCCGATTAAAAGTTAAGCGATTCGCACTCCAATCCCAACATTTCTAACGTAGTTGCACGTCTGTGATGTATTCGGAGGGGGTGGAGAAAGGAATAAATAAGCAAATTCTCTGAAATAAGTAAATCCTTCGGAAACACTGTAAAGGTCCTTTTATTGCATTCCAATGTCTTCGGAATAATTTTGTGGATAGTAGTGCACAGAAAAGATCGTACTTCGGAAAGACGTATATATACGTCCGGGGCAATTAATGCTTTGGCTGAATGAGACGTTTATATACGCCAGGAGTACTTAAGATGTTAAAGTCGCATTGTAGCTTTAACGTAAGAGTATAATATTGTTGAAGTCATGCATTGTTATTGTATAGAGTGGGCGGGATGAAAATTATGATGGAAAAGTGGGTCGCAAAGATTGAAAGTTTGAGAAGCACTGTTTTACACAATAAAATTATAGTTTTAATCAGAATTTTCATCGTCCATACAATAACATTGAATGTACAACATCGCCTAAACATAATATTGAATGTAGTAATAATGTACTTTGAAGATAAAATTTCAATACGCCGTTAATTATAATCCAAGCGCATTACATATTTAAATATTACATTTTGTATCCACTACCTTTAAGTAATAGATAGATATTTCAAGTAAGTTACTTTTAAGTAATAGGATAAGAACTACTTTTCCTTTTTAACTTTTAAATTGGAATAGATTGCAACATAATTTTTAATTAGATTAAGTATTTAGGTTCTCAAAATTATCCATTTCTAAAATTAATAATGTTATTAGAAAAATGGTCGGATACCTTAATGTATCCGACTACGTTCGGAACAGTGAACTTGCAAAAGCGTATAAATGGATAGTATTTTTGATATTTAGTGTCACTTAGATTAGAAAATGAACATAAAATTGTTTTAAGAGTACTTATTACAACAAAAAATTATTTAAGTACAATATTTTGACAAAAAATGTACATAGAATGACCCATTTTCAAAACATTCTCCTTTTATGAAAAATGCTTCTATTATAATAATATTTTGCCTGTATATAGCTCAGACGTCTGTATAGAGGCTCAACTGGAATTTTTGAAATATATAATATAGAAGTGGGTTTATCCATGTTTTGCGACACAACAGAGGGGAGAAATTTTAAGAAAAAAACGCTGATAATTATTTCAAATGGTTGTAACTCTGAAAATAATGTGAATTTTTCAAAAGTGATTGTTGAGCCTCTGTACAGAAGTCTGAGCTATATACAAGCAAACGCTAATTATAATAGAAGCATTTTTCACAAAAGGAGAACATTTTGAAAAAAGGTTATTCTAAGTTAATTTTTTGTCGAAATATTGTATTTAAATAATTTTTTTTGTCAAAATGTCCTTAAAAAAATTTATACGTATATTCTAATCTAAGTGACACTAAATATCATGAAAATTATCCATTTATGCTCCTTTTTAAAATCACGGCTCCGAACGTTGTCGGATACCTTAAAAAATTATAAAACTTTGTAATTTTGAAAATGTTTATTTCTTTCCCTTTTTTATACTTAAACCTATTTTTTTAAAAACTTTGTACTACTTCGACTAAAAATTAGGTTCAGTATATACACGGGTAATCTGTATAAAAGTATAAAAAATTTGAAACCCACCCCCACCAAATAGTGCAATATTTTTTTTTTTTTCTTAAAAGCAAAAGATATGCTTTGGAGCTGGGGTACTCAACATTTTCTGCTGGGCCGCATACATATGTTACCCATTTCACGCGGGCCGCATACATATGTTAGTTATTTCACGCGGGCCGCATTATAAGGATAAATGGTGGAGGGGAGAGAAATTCTTTTTAAGATCAAGACAAAATTAGAAAATTAAAATGTGGAAAATTGATTATAATGTTATAATTCCTATTTTGTTTTTTTTAAATTATGATTTTTTTATATTTTTAATTTTTGTTACTAACACTAAATAAGCATTTAAGAAACACTCCGTCACAATTTATACATCAGTAAACGGTTTCATAGGATTACCAATAATATAACAAACTTCATGGGGTGTCTTTGTTACCGCTGTGATATTATCACTGATAAAACACTTCGTTGCTGTTGCAAGGATTATTAAAGAAAATGCCTATTTATCACCTCTTGAAAGAGATCTTCGAGAAAAAGTGTCATTGAATGATTCCTGTTTATTGGTATTATTTAAATACATCTCTTTCGTGACAAATCAAATAATTACTGATCCATGTTTGTTTTTCACTACAAAATAGTCAACTTCCCAATCATCTTGAAACGATATATTTTCTTCGAATACTTTTCTCTCGGAAAATATGAAAGATAATTAAAAATTAGTTCCACCCAATGTTGTCTGTTAACACTAAACGTAACTGTTCCAAATAGAAAAAGAATATCAATTCATGCCCGTACGATACCGACAACAAAAAGCAAAATTGATATACAGTCGAATCTCTGGATTGCGAATTTTTATATATAGCAAACTTTCTCCTGGAACCTTGAACATTTCACGATTTTTTTCGTAAAATAACCTCTCTACAGCGAAGTGCATTTTCTTTATAACGAACTTTTTCCTTTGTGATTTTTGTTCTCCCTTTTTTTAAAGTACTTCTTTAAAAATTTCAAGTTATTCTACCTTTAACACATTTTATGATGGTCATAAATTTTGAACTGATTTTATAAGATCCTAATTCGCCGAGAGCAATGAAGTTCTGGATGTTTCATACAAGTGCAACCACACCCATTGCCCAGTTTACTAGAAACATTTTCGATATCCTCTTTCACCTTCAGTGGAGTTTTCCCGTGTCTCCGTGTTCTAATTATAAAATAATGTATGTTTAATATTACTTGGATGCTTTAAATTATAAAATGTTCTTAAAATTATTTATATATATATATATAATTATTTTCTTAATATTAAAAATACGTGAATTCTTCGAAACTCTTTTTTTCTTGTTTTCCTTGCAGTTTTTCTTTCTTTCTTTTTGATGGGTAAAATATATAAAATAAGCATATACTAATTTAAAAGAAAAAGGTGTGAATAATTCCTGTTTTTAATATATAGTGTTTATGAGTTTAAAATTTGTTTTACGTGGTTTATAAAGTATATTAAAGATGAACCTCTGTATAACGAATTTTCCATATAACGAACCTTTTTCCGGGATTTAGGGACTTCGTTATATAGAGGTCCGACTGTATTACATTTCTTGACAAAGAATTTCCCACCAAATTTTTTATTTAATTTTCTTAAATAAGTAAATTTCTCAGAGCAATGGGCCATGACCGGGCCACTTAAAAAGACTTGGCAGGCTGCAGGTTGAGTATCGCTGCTTCGGAGGGAAAGGGAAAAAAAACTAAACATTTGTAAGCGTTTGTTTACATTTTTGTCCATTACTTTTTTCATATTTTAAGGTCATTTTATCAACAAACATATAAGTGTAAGACATTTTAAGATTCAGAAAAATATGCACTATATTTTAATACTAAAGTTGAAAAATGGATTTTTTGAATGGGTATAATGTCCAGAGAGGTTCCCTTAACTTAGTATTTATAAATTAATTATTACACAATATGTGAATTACTGATGCATTTATAAGTATATCGGTCGATAAATGTGTACTTTATTTTTTATTATATCAGATTTTTTTGTTTTTAATTCTTTAAAAAAATTAATAATTTTCTTACATCTTTTACTTTTCGATATGCTCGCACCCTTCACATAGGACTCTCACGTCTCCCTAAGGAGGCGTGCCCCACAGTTTGAGAAATGCTGCTGTAAATAGTTCCCACTGAAACTCGTATATTTATTTAATTGTTGATCTCCGTATTACCTTTATTCCGCCAAATCCAATTGGGAGAAAGTAGCCAGTTCGCAACAGACCAGAGTTATTCTCTAGCCATAAATGTTGCCTTACGGGAATAAATTAAAACTACATTTCACACTTGCTACTATTATATTATTCAAATGTATTCCTTCTTCGAACATACACCACGAAAACGAGATTCGTTGCAGAGCAATTAATGCAGCTCTTGCGTGCACTCCCTCTGAGGTCACGACCTTCGTGACGGAATAGGAAACGCGATGTTATATTAGAGGTGTGTGTGTGTAAAATTTGAATTATTTAAAGTTTGTAGTTAATCTTACTACCAAATTATCCATGGGTGTTTGACTTATTAAAAAGCTTTCTTGTTTCAAACGATAGGTGAAGAACGTTATGAACTTGTTAGAAATTCAATTACCGTATTTACTCGAATTTAAGCCGCACTTTTTTTCTCCAACGTTTTTTGCTATTGAAAATCCGGTGCGGCTTAGAATCGAATAAAAAATCGTTGGATGAGGCACTTAGAGAAATTACAGGTTCATGCTTGTGTTTTTTATCATATTGGTAATATAACTAATTATTCTCTTTTTATAAGTTGTCATTTTAAATTCATTTTAATTTCGTAAAATTGGATATCTCGATAAACCCTTTTTCCCTATTTTTCATTTTAAACAAATACGATTTGTGAATTGGGGGTGCAGCTTAGATTTAAATAAATACACACGTTATATTTATTAACCCTCTGTCTGTCCCATCTGTGCAGAAGAATTGCAGCTGTAGTTTTTTTCAGTATATGGTGTTTGAAAAGGTTTTGTATGCTGAGGTTACCAATCAGACCAAACATAGAACCAAGTGCTGTTGAGTTCCAAAACATTGTCATATTAAAAATAATGTGTTATGATTAGTGAAAAAAAACCCTTATGTTTTCAAAAGTATATATATTTGAATCTCATCATCTAGATCCAAAAAAAGGTAAGTATTAAGGAACTTCACCCAGATCAAAAGAGAATGGGAGACATGGCAATTTGAAATTGAGTGCATTTTTTGCACATTGCGACCAATAAAATTCATAAAAAGTATATGACCAAAGAAGGGTTAAGCCGCTAAAACAGAAGATTCAATTTAAAAAAATTATGATAAATTTAGTACAATTTATAGAATAAATCGATTTGTGTACGAAAACATCGATTTTTTTTAAAAATGTATAACATAAAATAGTATTATTTCTTACACAATACCATATTTGACATCATATAAAATTTGTAGAATAAATAAATTGTTCAATGAAACAGAAAATCGATATTGAAAATGCTTTTAGTTTTAATCGATGCATATCTTTAGTTAAAAGTATTAACACATGAACATTTTGTTTATAATTTTGTAAACCTTGTTTATTCTATAATGTCAATATATGGGTAAATGTTTTCTGGAACAACCGAAATCGTTCTATTTTCATTTGAATGAATTACCATACGTTAAATGAAAAATATACCACAACTGTATTTCCAATAGTTAAGTTTCTCTTTGAATTATCGAAAAGGAATAAACTCGATATCTCTCTGCAGAGTAATGTAGGTCAGTTTTCTGAAGATTCTTCCTTATATCTTCTAGATAAAATTGCTTCGAGAAAAACACTGAAGAGTAGGATAATGCTCTTTCCCTTATTGCCGTTCGATTGTGTGATCACGTTCATGAACTCGTGGCTGGCTTTGTGAAGTCACATGCTCGAGTCCTGTTACTACTAAATACCCGCCATGTAGAAGGAATGATTCACGTTAATTCTGTCGGAGATCAAAGATCTTTCGTTGGTGTGGTGAAGAAATTAGGAGGTAAAGGTGCTATCTCAAATGTCTTTTTCATCACAAGATCATGGTCCAACATTACAAGGTCCGTAGCCAATAGCCCCCGTGATGATTCAGCTTGCGATATAAATTAAAATCAAATCAACTTTTATTTCCATCAAGAATCTTAAAAAAATTAAAATAATAATATGTGACCCTTAACTTCCCACTGTTGCATTTCTGCAACATATGATTTTTTTAATTTAACAGACTCGATATTTTTTTTAATTACCTACAAATCACTTATCTGAGAAAAAAAGATTATTGCAAAGAAATACATGCTAATTTTGTCACTAGATGGAATTACAATTTTACAGAAATCACAACAATTATAACAATCTCTGATCCTTAAAGAACTGTGATTTTGCTATAAAAAGAATCCATTATATTTTATGCTTCCTCTTATTTATTGAGGAAATAAATTACCAGGTAAGAAATGTAAACATTTTATGTTCATTTAAAAGTAATTTTGATTTTTTAATGGAAAAAGTTTGAAAGAAATTTGATTTTAATTATATGTTGCTGGTTTGCAATATTGGTCTTTGGTCTTACCATTTTGACATGGCCAAAAAGCGTATACTAACCCAAGGTGAAATTGATAGATACATGAATAATTCGGACGAATTAAGTGAGGATGGTCTTGAATATTCTGATGATGATATTGATTTTTACCTGACTGTGTATCATTTAATGAAATTTTGGGTAGCAACTGGGAAACGAGTATTGGTTCACAAAATACAATTTAGAATATAAAAAAAAATCCGATGATGATAATAAATTAGATAGAAATATTTCAGTCAGAGAAACTTTTTTAAATTTAACTTTTAAGAATAATAAAAGCTTGTCAAAGAAATTTTTTTTGAAAATTCAAAACATTTGATTGAATGAAGAAGTAATAAAATTCCATGGAGATGACACGCTCCCAAGAAAAAATATGGATTTGGAGTGCGAAAAGTGTAAAGTAGGATTTCATTACGACAAAATCAATAACTGCTTTAAAAATTTTCATTGTATGTAAGGCTAAAGCAATTTATATATAACAATGAATAAAAAATAAATTGCTCATATAAAAACAAGTTTTGTAATTTACATCACTACTGCGCAGTGTTGCACTTCTGCAACAAACAAAAAAAACGACTGACATTCAATTTAAAACAGCTTAATTTTTTATGTATATATTTTTCCCTTTTATTATTACTTGAGAACTAGCTGATATATTTTTTTCATAGAAATTTATAAAATTGGGAAGTTAAGGGTTAAGTATAAATAAACTTTATTAAAACTTTGCAAGTACAAATTTCCTTAATGTAACATGGTTTCTAGGACTCTTTAAAGTATCTAGTAAATTATAAATGAATTATTCCTCATTCAAGATGAGAAGTTCTTAGACATTTAAAATATATTACAAACATTCATTAGACACATTACAAACATTCTAACTCTCTCCATTCGTGGGAAGTATCCATGATATTTAGATTCCACACCCACCCACAACTACATTGGATCCCCACCCCACCTCACCCCACCCCCATATCCTAAAAATATTAATGATGTTGTGTTAGGCTAATGATCGTGATCTCTAGTCTCTTTAAATGATGATATTCCTAAGCAATATAATTAAATGGTATTCGAAATTTCATTCAAGATATTGAGGTAAAATAATTGGAAACACTGTGCATTAGTTAAAATTGATCTTCTGAGAGAGAGAGACTTCTCGTGGCATGGCGGCGGAGTTATAGACCTGAGATGTTGTTCAAGTAACAACGCCACTTGAAACCACACAAAATTACTAGTACAATCGCAATAGAGACCTTGCTCACATCTAATTCATATCAAACAATTATTAAATTCTAAAGTGCATTCAAATTTCAATTGAATCTATATTGATAATAGCATTTACATTAAAAATATTTGGTAAGTATGAAATTGTATGAGTAAAACAATATGTAATCAGGCAATTTAATTAAAGCACTATTTACAGTGAAATACATTTAACGCGAAAACGCTTAAGATGAAATATTGGTTAACACGAATTAATGCAACGCTTCAAATAAACTACTATGCATTTTCATGCATTTTTTACCTCTCAGCACGAAAGGAAAATCGCTTAGTACGAAAAAGTTGCCTTTCTGAGAGTGAACAAAATAAGGAAAACACGAAACAAGCAAGCTAGATTTACGAGGAGTGTGAAATGAAAACGGGGCAGTTTCACATGTTCCGTAGAGAAGAGGCTAACTTCACTTTGAAATACACTCAGAATAGCATGTGACACGAGCTCATTTTGTTTATCTTATCTACTTTCACCCTTCACCCCTACAAAAACCACACAAAAGCATCGAATTTCGCATCAGTTGTCTTTGGAATTCGGTGACGAGTACAGCGCAGTGTGAGTAAACATGAGTGTTTGGTGCACGTCACTCCCCCTTTATTTCAGAATAATTTTTTAAGAGCACAATGGCAAAGAGCTCAGGGGGAAAGCAAACTTCTATTTCGCTTGAAACGAAGATGAAGCTTCTTAAGACTGTTAATCAGAAGTAGAAGAAAAAACAGGAAATCTGTACTGATTTTGATCTTTCTAATTCTACATTATGAACTATAATTAACAAAAGAAAGCAAATTACGGAAATGTTTGAACGGTTTTTATTAAATACATGCATATACACATATCTTGTAAATAAAATGTATTCTAATAAATTTTGTTATATATATATATATATATATATATATTAATTTCCTTTTCCATGAAAAAGTATTTTAATCCCCCTCAGATTCATGTTAAACTAGATTCTTGTTATCATATAAAAACATATCTGTTGACTTACTACTTTTCTTTATTTATAATGTGATATTCAAAAAAAAACAGCTAAAACAAAAGAGCAAAATTTTTAATATTTTCAAAACTATTGCGTGTTATTATTTCCTTCGAGATTTTTTAGCTATTACTCTTAATTTTACATCCCATTTGACACGTTTTGAATTCAGTTTGCAGCATATCGAGAATATATTCTAATTATTTAAATAATATTTGCGTGCGGCATAAAATTTTTTTACAGTATTAAATAAGTAGAAATATTCCATGTTGTTTCTCTTCGTAAAAGTCGCCAATTATTGTATTTTTTCTTTATTCACATAATATTCTATTGGATAATGCAGAATCCATCCATCCGTGTCCTTCAATGTCCCTTTCTGCCGCCAAACTGGGTTTATTTATTGATGGATTATAGGGCTGTCTCTTCCCGTTCGCAATAACTTCTTCAACAAAACAAGTGATCATAAATTACATAGGAAATATACATCTATGTATAACATACATTTATTCATATATATATAAAGAGAGCGAGAAACATATATATACACTGGTATCCCAAATAACGCTATAAAAGTAAATTTCCTATTATTTCAAAAAATCCACCACTATTTTCTGTAAAAACTTATACTATATATAAATGAGCAAAAGCAATCGCCATATCCACCTCAGAACAGCCATTAGAGAGCTTTCTCCCTTATTCCAACCAACCAATGCAGTTGCTTCTAATCTTAGAAATAGTACTTCCCGCCAAAATCCTCAAGATTTCTCCCGCTGAAGGCATCAAGAACACCTCTCAGACTTTGACGTCATCCACCTGCCTGATCCTAACATTCAACAAGATCTTCCTCTCTACAAACTCAATGAACTTTGTTTTCCCATCCAGGACTCCCACTTGTTAGCGCAAAAATACAATTTCAGATAGGGGATGGAGGATCTTTTATAGATCCATATCTCTGTGACGTGAAGAAACGTAATCATCATATCCTAATTCTACGAATTTTGACTGATAAAAAGAATTGTTATGTTCACTCAATAAAAAAATCATTTTGAGAGAAAAACGTTAAAAAACCCTTTTCACAGTAGCTTTGAATTTTGTGTTTAGACTGATGTTATTGTTTCAAATCCCCTTGGAGCAGGAAAGTCTATACCAAGTCCATTTGATCTTTCTGCAAAAAAATATCACAAGCCAGATCCTGCTCATCAAACAAATGTCCCAGTGATATGCCCCAGCAGTCCAGAAGATGAGCAGGAACAGATATAGAAAGACTTCCCCCTTCCCTCACAAGGTCATACCACGCAGGTGGCCACTTCTAAAGCGTGCCAAGACCGTCTGAAGGTCTCTTGTGCACTGTAGAGAAAGGCCAGGACTCTTAGCTGTGTATCAGTGGTGAGCAGGAGGGTTTCGCCAAGTCAAATTCCCTTTAATTCTGAGGATAGAATGAAATTCAGAATGACTCAAGACAGAGGAACTGGGGTCAGGGAAATCACAACCCCTCTACCAGCCAACTTATCAGCAGTCTCGTTTCCAGGCTGTGTTTAGACTTGTGTATCGCATTGTGATAAGTACAAATTTGTATTAATTTGGTTAAAATGAATTTCCACAGTTATGTTAAATTTTTCATTCTTACAACGTAAGATTTTTTGTTCTTGTATGGGCATCTATTTTTATGTCTTGTTAAGCTACAATTCTTATTTCACTTCATTTAATTAGTTCAATTTTAATTTTTTTCAATTTTAATTTAAATTAGTCAATGAAATTCCAGTCATAGATTTTGCTAAAATACATATATAAACTCATTTGTTTGGTTTAATAGAGTCACATAGTATGCACATGGATTTTTTTTAATGGAATTAAAAGTTTTCACTGAGGTTACAAGTAAAAAATTTATTCTCATTTGAACTAATTAAAATAAATATATAACCTCACTAATAACTCCCGAGAAGGATTTCATCGTAAAAGTAATAAATCTTTCTAATTACAAAGATAAGAATGAGGGATCTGTTAAAAAAAGAGTTATATACTAAGCTTACCTCATCGAACAAATTATCCCCTGTTAAATAGAAAATTTAAAAGTTTCTATAGGCGTAGTGGCAATGTGCCAAACTAGAAGCCGTTTTTCAAACGGAGAACAGACGCTTAGTAAAGATTTGTTTCCTCTTGAAAGTCTTATATATTCAACAAGAAAGACTTCAGATGATCTCATTTAGATTTATTGTCTCAAATTAAAGCTTTGATTCAATGAAGATTGTGTGGTCGCAAAGTATGGAGGGATTTATTTTGTACCAATGGGCTTAATTTATGTGACGTTATAATCACATGATAAAAATAACCTCGTGATTCTAGCCAATAAGTTCAAAAACTCGTGTAATGTCATAGTCACACGATAAAAGCGATAATCTTGTGTTTCCAGCTAATCAGTTAACGTGCTTTGCTGTTGTCAACTTTTGCTCTTTGCAGAAACTTTCTCTTGAAAAGTACATATGTATACAAAATGTATTTTATTTAAAAGTATATGCATAAAATATATTTTTTTTTTAATTTAAAAAATGTTTTTGAAGAAAAATTTCTTTTATAACATTTAAAAATTTTTTCGATATTAGATAATAATATTCAATTTTACTTTCTCGAGTGTAGCCACATTCTTTTTCCAACGTTAATGTAAATAGTTAACATTTGTAGGGAACTACATCTTTCACTTTTTCGCCATTACCTTCTTCTTTAAGCAGTTGAAAGGAGGAATGATAAGTCTGACCGCAGGAAAAATCATAGCCACAATTCATTGAATTTTTCTAATGGTACTCGTATAATGTATTGCATTTGTCTTATATATTCACTAACATTGTTAATGACAAGTTTAGTATGGGCTTTAATTTATAAATAGTGGTAACGCTCGTTTGCATTTTTTTCCGTATTATTTCAAAATTTCTACTTCTCTCAGATAGGACCTAATTTTGTAATTCCTCACAAACTGAGAATAATTAATACTTTTGTTGGATACGAAAGGACAATACAGCTCATAATTTGATTATTTTGTTAGTTTCTAGGAAAATACATGACATATTTACCTAAAAGTTATTTAGAACAATTCGCACAAACTCTACATGATTAGGAACATTAATATAAGCAAATTATTTCATGTTAATTAAAGAGAACAAATCAATTTTACCAAAATTTATTTGCTTAAATTTTTAGATCTAAATAAACATACTCTTTTTCTATAGGCCTCTAAATTAGGGCTGGCCAACCTGCGCCACGCTTACTACAGTGTGGCATGGTGGAGTTGTAACAGTGGTACGCGAAGACTTAATAAAAAATTTGAAAAAATATTAATAAATAATTTTTTTGTTTTATTTTTTGCAATTTTATTTAAGTGCGGCTGTTTTAGACAAAAAAAAAAGGCCTCGAAATTTATTTTAAATACATTTAAATGAGTGGCAATAGAAAATTAAAGTGTAGAGAATGCACTTGTAGTGTTGTGTGGGTTGGCTTTCCAGAGCTTTTTACCATTCACGAGATTTTGACATTTCAGGAAGCGTATCTTAAAATATCTGAAAGAAAACACTAAACTGTGCGCCCAGTGAGTACTTGTTATTCCAAAATGAAGACTGGATGTGTGATTTAGCATTTCTTACCGATATTAAGGTATCCGACTTCGTTCGGAACCGTAATTTTGCAAAAGCGTATAAATGAATAATATTTATGATATTTAGTGTCACTTAGATTAGAAAGAGTATATAAAATTGTTTTAAGAATAGTATTACAATAAAAAATTATTTAAATACAATATTTTGACAAAAAATGAACATAGAATGACAAATTTTCAAAATATTCTCCTTTTGTGAAAAATGTTTCTATTATAATAATATTTTGCCTGTGTATAGCTCAGAACTCTGTACAGAAGCTCAACTAGAAATTTTGAAATATGTAACTTAGAAGTGGGTTTATCCATGTTTTACGACGACGGAGGGGAGAAATTTTAAGAAAAAACGCCCATAATTATTTCAATGGGTTGTAAATCTGAAAATAATGCGAATCTTTCAAAACAAATAGTTCAAACTCTCTGGGGAAACGTTTACTTTATGAAAGTAAAATATTATTATCTTAGAAGCATTTTTTATAAAAGGAGAACTTTTTGAAAAAAGGATATTCTAAGTAATTTTTTGCCCAAATATTGTATTTAAATAATTCTTTTTTATCAAAATGTCCTTAAAATTATTTTATTCATATATTCTAATCTAAGTGACACTAAATATCATGAAAAATATCCATTTAAGCGCTTTTTTAAAATCACGGTTCCAAACGTAGTCGAATACCTTAAGGAACATTTAACAAATTTAAATGTAAGATTAAAGAAAAAAGATTGTATTTTTCTTACCCTAGTTTGTCGCATGACCAAACCTTCTTTTGTGGGCAAACTTTTGCTTTTTTTTTTTGTCTTGATTTTGGAGAAAAAAAATAACGTAACGTATTTCACATTAATGCATCAAAGTTAATAGCGCTCCAAGCAGTGATATATTTAAAAAATTTATATCCAATTTTGCAGGATTCTTACAGTGCTAAGTTTAAGTTATCTGACTACGTTTGGAATCGTGATTTTAAAAAAGAGCATAAATGGATAATTTTCGTGATATTTAGTGTCACTTAGATAAGAATACATGTATAAAATTGTTTCAAGGACATTTTGATGAAAAAAATTTATTTAAATGCAATATTTCGGCAAAAAATTAACTTAGAATAATTTTTTTTCCAAATGTTCTCCTTTTGTCAAAAATGCGTCTTTTATAATAATATTTTGCCTGTATATAACTCAGACTTCTGTACAGAGGCTCAACTATGATTTTTGAAAAGTTCAAATTATTTTCAGAATTTCGATCAGTTGAAATAATTATCGCCGTTTTTTTCTTAAAATTTCTCCCCTCTGTTGTCCTAAAACATGGATAAACCCACTTCTAAGTTATATATTTCAAAAACTGTAGTTAATCTCAATTATAAAAAAAGCATTTTTCATAAAAGGAGAATATTTTGAAGATGGGTCATTTTATGTTCATTTTTTGTCAAAATATTGTACTTAAATAATTTTTTATTGTAATACTATTTTTAAAACAATTTTATATACATTTTTTATCTAAGTGACACTAAATATCATAAATATTATCCATTTATATGATTTTGCAAAATCACTTTTCCGAACGTAGTCGGATACCTTAATGATTTCAAGATGATAAAAAAATTGCAAATCTTTTCACAAATTTTTTTTTCAATTTCACTGCAAAATGCTAACTGTTATGCACCTGAAATGAAAATCAAAATTATTGTCTGCAGTATCATATTATACAGAAAAGCAAATATAAGGAATGATATTGAAATTTTGGAAATTTGTACTAACTAGCACTTTTTCAAGTTTACACGATTTGGCTGTCAGATATTGTTCTTTATTTGAATCAACATACGTTTGTGAACAAAAGTTTTCTATTGTGTAAATAACAAAATCAAAATATCCTTCAAAATTAACCCTGAACTGATTAACAATAAAATCTAAGTTTGTTCTTTGGTCTCATTTATTATATTAAATTTCCACTACATAAGCCTATGTAGCACATTATAAACATAAGTCTCTTTGCTTAAAAATTACATATTAAGCCTACAAGTAACATTTTTTCACCTTTTCATTTGTTTCAAAAAATAGAAGCGGCACGTTATTAATTTTGATCTGAAAAGTGCACTATTCCTATAAGGATTGGCCACCCCTGCTCTAAATCCTAAGAAATAATTTTTTTGAATTAATTATGCAGTATTTTTATAGCCGACATTATTTAATCAGTCCTACAGCAGTTACCAAATGTACATCACACCTAAAATGCAATGTTCACTAAACACATTAAGTCCATTGACATTTTCTTAAGAGGCTTAAGAGCAACTCATTAGAAATTTTCAGAATAATGGCCGATAAGTAATTAATTGTTGCTTCTAGTAACTTGTGCATTTACCATCGTAAGTGAGTTTCTTAAAATGCTGAAGTTAAAAATCACGGGGAAGTTTTTAATTGTTCTTATACTTTGCACATAATTGTTCCATTTTTTTTTTTCCTTCTGACTTTCATTGAAATGAAATTTAAAAAAAAAGTAAGTTTTATTTTTAACTTTGTCATAATAGAAGCACTTCCTAAATTAAGAGCATCTCTTTTCATTTTATATAATATTCATGATTCAATATAAATGTTGTGCAATTGTACAGTGAAAATCGTTCAACACGAAATGGAGGGAACTGAAATATTTTATCTTGTAAAAGAATTTCGTGTTAAACGATATTACAACATAAAACATATTTAAAAAAAATTAAGTTTTTGTGTATATTTTATTTACATAGTTATGTATATATGCATGTGTTTAATAAAAATAAATGAAACAAAAACTTTCCCAAAAACTTGATTGAAATTTAACACACAAAAATAACATTTGTTGAGTTTTATGAAAAATATCCGGCTTCTTTTCTTTTTCTTTTTTTGAAGCATCAAATCGTCAACAAATTGTTCGATATCATCCATACCCTTATTCGTTTCACCATTGGAATGTGCCGCTAAATAACTGAACATATTTTTCATGATTTTCCTCATTTCAGATGACGTGGGAACAGAAGCTGCATTATTGATTTCATTTTTGTCGTTAGAATTTGCATCAATCGTATTTTTTTTTTTTTTTGAGCCTTGAACAAACTCCAAAATATCTTTGTCTGCCATAATTGGGGCTGTACACACATTATCATCATCTACTGTAACGAATTCTTTCGATGATACAGTAAAACAGTTCAATCCGGCTAGGGTTTTCCGCGTTTTGCTTACTCCGAAAAAGGAAAAAGTTTCGTGTTAAGAGATTTTCGCATAGTAGTTTGTCAAGATCGTTCTATTAATTCGTGTTAACCGATATTACGTCTTAAGTGTTTTCGCGTTAAACGTATTTCAATGCATATACGCCAGCGTTTCTCAAATTGTGTAGCGCACATCCCTTTGGGGCATGATAACTCTACGAGGAGAGCGCGAGCATATTGAAAAGTGGAAAACAAAAAATTATTTTAAAAAATTAATTTACTGAAAGTAAACAAACAAAAAATACATTCCGACATTATAAAAAACAAAACACAAATATACATTGAAACAATACACTTTTAATTGAATCAATATTGCTCAATGTGTATTTTACAATTAATTGAGCAATACGAAGTTAAGAACAAGTTCAATAATTACGAATGACCCCATGGGCTTGTCATATGCAAGGTGGTTTGGAATTCACTGTACAAACTTTAAGTGTAGATACAGGATATTGTGTAACAATTATTTATTGTATAGGAATGTATGGGCGCAAGTGCCCCGGTGAGGTACAAACAGGGAAAATAAAAGAAAAGAGCAAATGGATTTATCGGTTGGTTGCGTTGCCATTAGAGGGCAGTAGATGTCTAGTCACTATTCAACATGATGCATCGCAGTAGGGGAAAGCGTAATTCACAATTGTGCTGGCGTCTACGGTGGAAGACTTCTCGTATGCCAAAAATGCAAACATGCATTACATGTACGACCAGAAGAGATGCACTACGAATGTATGACGCGCAGTTTCATGATCGACGAGCGCCATTCGTAACCGCAAGTGGTTTAAGCATGATGATTTGCCAACTCGCATCAGCACTGTTGTGCGCACTTACTTGAATGCCACGTTTTAGGCGAGATGGATTGGGCGTGGTGGAGCAGTCCCTTGACCATATCAATCTGTCGACTTATTGAGACTCAATTACTTTTTACGGGTACAACTGAAGAATCTTGCTACTGCACTTGACTCGGATGAGGATCCCGTTGCTCGAATATCCGAAGCTTCTGAACGTGCGCGTGAAATACCTGGCATCTTTGAAAGTGAATGCCAATCGCTCCACCTACGCTGTCAAGCACGTATCGCTACTGTGTGGTGGGCGCAATTTTAAACAGTTCTTGTAACCATTACTCTTATGAACGACGTTTTCAATTAACACTTTGTTTATCCTTTCGTCTCTTATTTTTCAATTCCTACTATTAGCTCGCACTGTCTATATATTTATTTATTTATATATTTGTATATTTATACTTATTTATCTTGGTGGAACTTTCAATCGTTCATAAAATACATTTTAAAGCGCTGAACTGAGCTGAAATTTTATATACAGGATCATTTTGGATGACAATACAATAATTTAATTATAATTAATAAAAATTAATTGATAAAAATAATTATTTAAAGAATTACAAATGCAGATACGTTGGCGACTTAGCGACCCTTTTGGCGACTTGTGTCAAAACTTGAAAAGGTTTTTTTCTCACGTGTTAAAGCATTCAGTAGGATTGAAATTAAAAGGACAATACGATATTATAATGATATATAAAAAAAAACTAATTACCACTTAATTTTGTGATTCTGTCCTATGTATGTACATATTTATATTAACTGTAACTATTTAATAAAATAAAAAAATTTCGTTCTTGATCTAAGTAGGAATTGACTTAAAAACTATTTTTTTATATTACTTTTTGTGTTTGTGCCTCACCGCTTCACTTGCGCTCATTCATTCCTGTACAATAAATGATCGTAGCAATGTCCTGTACTTGCCCTTAAAGTTGGTACCATGAATTCGAGACCACCCTGTATAAAATTATATACAAAAATTAACACTTATCTTGATAAGTTTTGTACGGTTTATAATTAATCCCTTAACTGCCGATTTAAAGTAACGCGATTCACTCCCCAATGTCACCGTTTTCCAAGTATGTGTCCGTCAAGTACGTTTTGTATTGTGGGGGGGGGGGAAGAAAAAGAACAAATAAGCAAATTCTCTGAAATAAGTAAATCCTTCGCAAATACTGTCAAAGTCTGTTTATTGCATTCCAAAGCATTCGGAATGATTTTATGGATAGCAGTGCACAGGAAAGATCGTAATTCAGAACGACGTGTATATACGTCCGGAACAATTAACACTTTGACTGAGCGAGACGTTTACAATCACCGTTAACGCTTAAGAGGTTAAAGTTATATTGTAGCTTTAGCGTGTCAAGGAATAGTATTATTGAATTCAATACATTGTTATTGTATGAAGAGATGGGGAGTGATGAAAACCATGATTAAATATTGGGTCGCAACTATAGAAAGTTTGAGAAGCACTGACATACAATGAAAGATGAACTTCTCTATGCCGACCATTCCTGTGCATTGTATGCTAATTACTTGAACTATAGCACATTCACACATAATATTAATTTACTATTAATATACATCATATAACTGGACTAGAGTTGAATATCTTTTCTACAATAAGTACAACATCTCAACCAAGTAATAAATAAATACACATTATATTTAGGGATCAAAATTATGATTCTTAAAGATAATGTGTATTTATTTATTATTTTGTTGAGTAATATATCAAATGTGAGGTTACCTATTTAACAAACGAAATCCCGACGTATATCTTCATACAATGCTAAATTTCATTAATTGACAATTTACTCCATTCCTTGATAAATTTTCAATTGCCTGAAGAAATAATAGGCATGATTTAAAGTCACTCTACATCAATTCTAAAATTTCGGTGGAAAGGAAGTAGCAGTTTAGAAGCTCCGCGCGCAAGGTTCTAACTTTTAAACTTGGTGGTTTGAGGATTATTTCGATTTGATGGACATCGACTAATATTATTATAACGATAATCTTTCATAAAGCCGTTAGTTAATCCGTTAAGTTGCACACGAATCACCAGTCATGAATATCATAATTTTCAAATTTTGACTACCCATGTAGTTTATGTTCCATAAATGATAAACTTATAGAATTCAACTGAAAACGAACATTTTCATTAAGAAGGCAAGTTATATAACAGTGGATGCATACGGTGCAATTATTTATGTACGGTGTATACTTTTCATACAATTTCGCAATTGATCTCTGTTTTTTAAACACAATTTTCTCACTATTCTTAACCCATTAAGCGGTCAACTTTTTTGCCAAAAATGTTCCAAGGAGAGGCACAATTTTAATTGCATATAACTGAGCATGATACTAGGATGGGTGAAAAAGAAATCCATTATTTTTTCGGTAGATGGCTGTAGTGTCTATATCTAGTAAAGTGTCGATCAAACAATTTCAAATTTATGCTCGTTGTCAAGATGACATTTCATACTAAAAAAAATTATTTAGCTTTTTCTTTTTTTTGTGTCCATTCAGTTGTGAGTTACAGAGTATTAAAAATGGAAGTCAACAAAGAGAAAATTCGGGGGGTTCTATTTACAGTTTTTCTTTGATGAAGGCGAAAATGCAAGCCAAGTGGCTGAAATTGCGAATGGTCTTTATGGTGCCGATACTGTAATAGCTAATTACATGCAATTTTGGTTTCGTTTATTCCGTTCAGGTATTTTTGTTGTTAAAGATGCACCTCGCACAGGCAAGCCCGTCGTCGAAAATGTCGATAAAATCACAGAAATAGTCGAAGTTGATTGGTATTGCAGTAGTAGCATCTCCCAGGAGCTAAAGATCGATCATAAAACAATTTTAAGCCATTTGCGTAAAGATGGATTCAAAAAGAAGCTCCATGTTTGGGTGCCACACCAATTAATACCAAAAAACATGATGGATCGAATTTCCATCTACAAAGCCTTGGCCAAACGGAATGAAATCGACCCATTTCTTAAACGGATGGTGACGACTGGGGATGAGAAATGGGTCACATACAACAATATTGTGTGAAAACGATCGTGGTCAAAGTGCGGCGAAGCGGCTCAAACGGTAGCCAAACCAGGACTAAAGGCCTGGAAGGTTCTACTGTGTATTTGGTGGCACTGGAAAGAAATAATTTATAAGGAGTTGCTTCCGCGTGGCCAAACACTAAATTCAGATCTCTACTGTCAACAACTGAACCATTTAAAGCTAGCCATTGACCAGAATTGGTCAACAGAAGAGGAGTTGTGTTCCATCAGGACAACGCCAGACCACACACTTTTGTAGTGACTCGCCAGAACCTCTGGGAGCTCGGTTGGGAAGTTGTAATGCATCCACCATATAGTCCAGACCTGACACCAAGGGATTACCACCTTTTTCTCGCATTTTAAAACTTCCTGAGTGATAAGAAATTGGGATCAAGAGAAGATTGTGAAAATCTATTACTAGATGTTTTCACCAATAAGGACCAAGACTTCTATGAGAAAGGCATTATGAAGCTACCTTTAAAATGGCAACAAAATACACACCAAAACGGTACATATTTGATCCAAATCGGACAATTGGAAGCATGTTAAATAAAGTCTTGATTTTAATGCAAAAATAATGGATTTCTTTTTCTCCAACCTAATACTTAACAAAATGCGAAAAATGGAAGAATTTTATTTTAATTTTCAATTTTAAAGTTTCCACTCTATTTTTTATTTTTTAATTGTGAAACACAAAACGCAAAAATATTTGCTTCTTATAAGTACGCTGGGTATGCTATGAAGAATGTTTCATACATCTTAAAAGAATTTATCTCATAATTACAAAAAAATATCATGTCCGTGCATCTTTTTCAAACGGTTGAGGATTTTGTGCGCGTGCGCATATATATATACACCCACAATTTAAAACAAGATGTTATAATAGATCTTACATTGCAATAGGAACAGACATAATGTCGGCTT
This sequence comes from Trichonephila inaurata madagascariensis, assembly GCA_019973955.1. Lineage (NCBI taxonomy): Eukaryota > Metazoa > Arthropoda > Arachnida > Araneae > Nephilidae > Trichonephila > Trichonephila inaurata. The sequence goes on along the minus strand of BMAV01021347.1, from coordinate 76,896 downwards.
TTTTAGATTATCCTTCCATTTTCATTCCTTCTCAAGCAACTAATGGCCCATTGCCTGGCTGATCTGTGTTCTTTATCGGATAATTTCAAGAACCAAAATTTTCTTGCCTTTAATGAAAAATCTCCGCCTTCCCCAGAAAGAAAATCCCAGATGGGAAGTACTTCAGTACCATGAACTACCATCCGACTACGTTCGGAAACGTGATTTTAAAAAAAGCGCATAAATGGATACTTTTCATGAGTGTCACTTAGGTTGGAATACATGTATAAAATTGTTTTAAGGATATTATGAAAAAAAATTTATTTAAATACAATATTTTGGCAAAAAATTAACTTAGAATAACCTTTTTT
>BMAV01021347.1:55253-66679 GCA_019973955.1 Trichonephila inaurata madagascariensis | reverse complement strand
TCGGATTCCACGCCCCAAAATACGTTGGGCATCCAGTTTTCGTGCCCTTTCGTCTACAAAATCCGCTTCCAGTGACACTCGCGCATTGCGATAGTTTGCGAATTTTCCCGTTTTCCGGATTCATAACATTTTCAGTCCACACTTATCACTTAGGAGTATGAAAAACAGTTTACGTCCTATTCTCAGACCTACTGAATATATGCACAAAATTTCATAAGAATTGATCTAGGCGTTTCGGAGGAGTTTTGTTACAAATACTGTGTTACACGAGAATTTTATATATATTAGATTATATCAGTGTAAATGTGTATTTTATTTTTTATTATGTCCAGAATATATTTTATTTATTTGCTTCAGTAAATTAATGATTCTTTTAAATAATCTTTTGTTTTCGATTTTTCAAGACTCTCGCCCCCCCGCCCCCTCGTTGGGTTATCACACCCCACTGTTTAAAAAATACTGTAGTAAATGATTGTGTGCATGCGTGTGTGGGAGCGAACTTAATAAAATAAATTTAATCTTTTCATACATTAAATTTACTCTACTGTTATACAGTATTTATTTATGTCTGATTGATTCTTAATTTAATAATGTCTAAGTTTTGGAATAAGTTCCTATTCGTTTTTTTTATTAATATTAAAAAATTAATAATACTTTTTTAAAAAATTTTATCTTGACGGAGCTTTGAGAGAAATCAAAAAAACATTTCAAATAGTCAGACTTTTGTTCACGATGCACTGAATGTAATACTTTAATTTTGTCTTGTTATTTCCATTTTATTTATTTCTTTATTATTATTTTTTTTTGTCTTTTTTTTTCGCATTTACTACGAAAACGACTTTTTAGACGATTGCTGTATTTCTCCAAACTAAACAATTCAAAATAAATTAAGTGGAACATATCAATTACAGTTGAAAAAACATGAAAAGATTGCTGAGAAATCAAAAAACATTGTAAACAACTATTTATTTATGTTTACATTTTTTTTTCTCTTCATTCCGCAAAAACATGTTTATCTACTAAAAGCAAAACAGAAGTAAATTGAATAGATTCGTAGAAAAGTATTTACATTTTACCATTTATTTGTACGTATGATTCTCTAAAATATGGAATAAATATTTTTTAAAGGCACATAGAATGCCTAGTTATTATTTTTGAATATTTCATTATTCCATTAAAATACTCTTAATTTGATTAATTTTTTTAAAGAATTTGTACGGATTTATAAAGCGAGATGTGTCTAAAAACTTTTCATTTTACTATATTTAATAATACTTTTCTATCATTTGTAATATTATTGTTTTATAAGTCGAATTAACTACTTTCTTTTTAAAAGACTGCGAATGAATTAATTATAACATTATAGTTATTAATGTATAGAAGCTGCTTTTGTTGAAATGTCCTTAATTTTTACATTTAGGAGATGTTCAAAAATGTTTTCTTTTTATATTAAAGTTAATATTATAAAGAAAAAGGATTATATTTATAAAATATTAAAATTTCCTATTTTCTCGAATTACATGACTTTTTCCCTGTTAAGAATTATTACAAATTATTTACCGCAAAAAAATTAATTAAATTTACTACAAATTCGTTTGATTATGATTAATAAAAGATGTAATCAGAGATTTAATATATATATAATTCCTTCTAGTATCCTTTTTATTTTAACTCGTTGTACTAATATTTAAAATGACTTTAATTCTTTAGTTTAAAAATTACATTGTAATCTTAATCGTAATCAGCTAGTCCGAAATCCCTGTCCCGCCCATTCTATCCAATCAGAACTACTGTTATGTAATAGCAACGCGCTGACACTGCTGGTATAAAAGCAAAAATCTTGTGTAATCGCTCTCTTTGTCTGCTTGCCGTCATCATGTAAGAAGGTAAATAACTGCTGCGCTTTTTGTTTGTGTTGTGTCCGTCAAGATATCGCTTCTGTTATAAGTGTCTGCTTACGTGTTTTTAACAAGTAGTTGTAAAATACAAAGTGACTGACTAGTTATGCTATGTGTGCTTCACAATAAAAGACAAAACTCAATTCTCAAGTTGTATTCAATCAATCAAATATGACAACAACCTACACCGGCCAACGCTACTACAATACGCGACATATATATATATATATGTCATTTATAGTAACTTTTGATTACTGATGGTCCGTTCCTTCAGGACCTACGTTTAAATATTTTCTCTGGCCTAACCGTATAATTGCATGTGGTAGAAGATCGAAAGGCTGTAACCCTCCAAGCGGTCTGCACGTAAAATTTCGCCATTCCAGAGATGCTTTTTCTGCCTTCAAGCAAGATTCCCAAAAGCGGCCGAGCCGCATTCTTAAAAATACGGCTCAACCACTTTTGAGAACCTCACCTGAAAGCAAAAAAATATGTGCGGTGCATTTTTGAAGCATCTCCAGAATGGCAAGACTTTAATTGCAGACCGCTTAGAGGGTTAAGAAGGGCACAGTTTGACGAGTGTTACTCAAGAGTTAGGAATCGACAAAAAGTTTTGTTTCAAGAACTTGGAAAACCTTTCATCCGAAAGTCACAGCTGTAATAAAGGGTGACAGTTGCCAGCCTAGAAAAACAATGGTGATGACTTATATCGTTCCGCTGGCAAAAAGAGATTGGAACCAGACATTGAGAAGCATCACTCAGCAACTTTCAACTGCAACCAGTTTACTCTATCAAGGCATACAAGTGACCTATTTACCCGTCCTCCTGAACACTGTATACTATTAAGAGTAGCCCATCGATGGCACCATTTGCAGTGGTATTAAGAATGCGGAGACTGCACATCTCATGAATGGAATCCCATTCTGTTTATTGATGAGACGCTTTTTAGTCTGAGCACCTATTCTCAGTGGTAGTTGATATGACCCTTCCTATCAACTGTCACTGATAACACTGGGCAACAAAAAAGAAACATTTTTTTTCTCAGAAAGAAAAATATGTGGTTCTTATAGCATTTCTTCTCCTGAATTCAAATATGATATCGATTTTTCTTCATCACGCAAGGTTTTTGAGAGACAGGCATTTATAATTTGAAACACTTTAATATTTTCTACATTCTTAAGTACACAATATTCGAACATTCGGACTCACCTAGAAATTAAGAAATCACGATTTTTTTTTATATTTCGCCTGAGGAGTATCTCTCTTGATGGTCCAACAATAATCGGCCAGCGTATTAGCATTCCATTTGCCTTGATATCTCTTTTTTATTGCTGAAATCTCCTGATGAAAACTTTCCCCGTGCTCATCGCTCACTGCACCAAGGTTTTCCGGGAAGAAATCTAAGTGCGAGTGCTGGAAGTGTATTTTTATGGACATATTACAGCCCAAATTTTTATAAGATTTTATAAGATCATGAACAATATCACGGTAGTTTTCCACCTTTAGATTTCCCAAAAAACTGTGAGTTACATATTTCAATGCTTGCCAAGCTGCTTTCTCTAGTGGATTTAATAGTTCCTCAAACTTCTCATCATGCATTAGTGATCATATTTGTGGACCCACAAATGTCCCTTCTTTGATTTTTGCTTCACTAATTTTAGGAAACTTCTGTTTTAAGTACATGAAACCAGGAGTGTTGTCCATGGCTTTCACGAAATTCTTCATTAATCCTAGTTTGATATGTAACGGAGGTAGATACACATTTTTAGGATTACACAATGCTTCATGTTTCACATTTTTTGTCCAGGAATGAATTATTCGCTTTTAGACCATTCTTTTCTGATGGTTTTTTCTGTCCCTACTATCCCAAAGACACAAAAAACAATAATACTTTGTGTAACCAAGCTGCGGACCAAGAATAAGTGCAACTACCTTCAAATCACCACAAATATTCCATTCATACACTGCATATTGAAGCTTTGTCAATATAAATTGAAAGTTTTCATGTTTCTTTCATACTAGCAGAGTGAGCCATAGGTATTGATGGGAGGTATCAATGAACAAGCGCCATTCTATAGGGTTATCTTCAATACCAAATGTCTCCATAAGAGAAGAAATGTCATTACAAAACACTAAGCCATTTTCTTCAGAAAAATAGTCTTTACATTGAGAATGACGACTACGATAAGTAGATATCTTTGTATTCTTCTGAAAAAGATTCCATCCTTTTAGCAGGGAACGAAGCATTTCAGACTGTTTTTTTGGATAATTTTAAATCTCGTATGAGATCTTTAAGATCTTCTTGAGTCAATAAATGAGGCTTAGATGAACAACTTGGTTCAAAAGTTGTATCACCACAAACTGTTTCTTCTTCCTTACTTCTATCGGAATCTGAGCTCTCTTCATTTAATGTCACATGTTTTGGAGGCTTTGGTATAGGCAATTCTTTGCTGTGTGGAACTGGTCTCATTGCAGATTGCAAGTCAGGGTACACCACTGTATGTTTTGATTTTGACGTAATCCCTTTAATGTTTGTTAAGCAGAAATAACAGGAGTGATCTTTGGGTTCCCTCCAAATTAAAGGGATAGCAAATGGCATGTGGCGTGTGCCATTCTTCCATGCAGTGAGAAGCCTACTACATGATAAATAACAGATATGTGGGGCCCAGGTCCTTGTTTGGTCCCCCACTTTACACCCAAAATAAAGTTCATAACACTTTTTTACTAATGGAGTAAGGTTTCGCCTTTGGGACTTGAGCGTCACTTCACCACATATATAACAAAGGTTGTTATGATGATTTAAAAAAGCTCTATGCATTTTGTAACTAACAACAAATTAAAAGAAATAAATTTGTAAATACGTAACATACAACAATCCAGACACAAAGCACTCACAATTACGCGTTTAATGGTTCACTACTATCTCACAACTGACATCGTTCTAATGAATGCATGCTAGTCTAGACTATGTCTGTGCCTGTCTTTTGTGTCTGATGAAAAAGTGTCTGTACATGTCTGAACTTGTACAACAGTAGCAATGATACCATTTGAGTTAGCTCATGTGGTTCCATCACATTTACAATGCTCTAGGAGTTTTTAATTTACAATGGACAAATGGTCATTTATTAAAAAAAAATATTTAAATACATTAATTGAAATTAAAATAGAAAAAAAAACTGTGGGTGATGGAGAAATTCCAAATACATATTTGAAAACACGATAAAAAACTGCATTAAGGTAGAACTATTGGTACTCATGAGACAAAAATCATGTTGACTAGTGTAATCGTAAGGTAGAGACAGAGTATCAACTCATTAAGGTATCTGACTACGTTCGGAACCGTGATTTGGCAATGAGTATAAATGGATACTATTTAAAATATTTAGTGTTTCTTAGATTAGAAAACGTATATAAAATTGTTTTAAGAATAGTATTACAATAAAAAAATTATTTAAGTATAAAATTTTGACAAAAAATGAGCATAGAATAACCAATTTTCAAAATATTCTCCTTTTATGTAAAATGCTTTTATTATAATAATATTTTGCTTGAATATAGCTCAGAACTGTGTACAGAGGCTGAACTAAAAATTTTGAAATATATAACTTAGAAGTGGATTTATCCATATTTTACAACAACAGAGGTGAGACACTTTATGGAAAAAAATTCCGATAATTATTTTAATTGGTGGTAACTCTGAAAAGAATGTGAATTTTTCAAAAATCCTAGTTCAGACTGGTGAAGTCTTTACTTTATATAAGCTAAATATTATTATTACAGAACCATTTTTTATAAAAGGAGAACGCTTTGAAAAAAAGGTTATTCTAAGTTAATTTTTTGCCAAAATGGTGTATTTAAATAATTTGTTTTTGTCATAATGTCCTTAAAACAATTTTATACATGTGTTCCAATCTAAGTGACACTAAATATGAAAATTATCCATTTATGCGCTTTTCTAAAATTACGTTTCCGAACGTAGTCGGATACCTTAACATCAGTGAAAGAGACCATTGAGGTTGTTCTTAAGTGCTTGTGTGGGTAAATACTGTGTTAAAAGGACGAACGGAGCTCCATGTTTTCAACAATGGCTGAAGATCATTACTGCGATGAAATTATCCTTCCACAAATGCTTCTGCTCCGTAGTTATATGAATCCATACTTTATTTTTATGGACGACAATGCACATCCACTTAGGGCCCCAGCTGTTGAGGAGCTTCAAGATGTAAAGATATCTGTAGAAGGGATTGCCCCGAATGTGTTAGCCTGATTTAAATTACATTAAACATGTGTAAGATGCTGTTTGGAAATACCTGGCACCAAGCTCGTATCCTCCAGAGAATACCAGACATCCAAAGCGAATAATCCTTAAAGTTGTAACTCTTACCTAAAAAACTGTAGGATAATATGGTACTGAGTATGAACAGACGGTGTCACACAAACATTGCATTTACAAGTCATATCTCTTATTAAACTCATAATTGATGTTGTTCTTTCTCTTGACTAGACAATGTTTTTCACTAATGCTATTCTGTCAATAAAGCCTTTTTATGATTTGTTCCATAATGTATAGGTATAATTCTTTTGTAGGATAATATACTTTCATCATATTTTAAGTGCTGCAAATATAATTCGAAGTAATATAGTTCAAAACTCCATACAATAAATAAAATGTGGTCTCATTATTTGCTATTATATTAAAAATGTGAAACAAGTACAGTGAAAATCGCTTGACACAAAACTGAAGAGGCTGAAATATTTTTTCCTGTTCAAAGAATTTCGTGTTAAAGGATATTGCATAAAAAGCATGTGTGAAAAAAATTAAGTTTATTAGAGTTTGTTTTCCTTGCATATAATGTATGTATATGCATATTTAATAAAAATCAAGGAAACACAAATACATTCACAAAAACTTAAAGAAATTTAATTCAAAATTTTCAAGTTTTTGAAGAACAAAACTTTTATTGAGTTCTTAGAAGATAATCTGATACTTTTCTTTGCATTGTTTTTCTAGCATTGGATTGTCAACAAATTGTTGGATACCATGTATTTTGTTATTCATTTCACCATTGGAATGTGCGTCTAAAAAACTGCGCATACTTACATCCTCATTTTGGATGACGGGGGAACAGGAGTTAAATTATTCATTTAATTTTCATCTTCGGAATCTGCATCAATGATATTTTTTGAGCTTTGGAAAACTTCCAGAATGTCTTTGTCTGCTATATTTGGAGCTGTGCACACATTATCACCTTCTACTACAATGAATTCTTCCAATAATACAATAGGACAGTTCAATCCGGCTCAGGCTGGTGTTTTTCGTATTTTGTTATTTTGCTCATACCCAGAAAAGAAATATTTTCGTGTTAAGCGATTTTCGTTTCGTGTTAAGGGAAAAAGAATGTATGAAAATACAAAGTAGTTTGTCGGGACTGTTGTATTATTTCATGTTAACCGATATTTCGTTTCAAGATTTTTAGCGTTAAACGTATTTCACTGTATATCTATAAAACTAAGACTTCAATAAAACTTATGTTATTATGAATAATAAAATTATCGTTAATTATGTGTTCAAGAATAATAATTAACATCATAAAGAGAAATTTATTGGAATGATTCCAGTCATAAAACTTTGTTTACAAATAATTTCACACACTACATAACATTCTAAAACAAAAATTCTCTACCAATTCCAAGATTTTTCAAGCCATTTATTTCAAGTTACTAACAGATATAAAATAACAATTTCTAATTATCGATGTATAATAATTCCATTTACTGCAAGTTCTCGAAATTTTATTTGTGACTATCTTTGCTATAAAAATTGGTATTTTTCTTAAGTACAAACAAGTATTATTAATATTTATTAGTAACGAAAAGGAAGAAAATGCATCGTAAGAATTATTATTTATGTATCATTATTTGTTTTATCAAAACACGGAAAATAGTAAAAATGCACTTTGTCCTGTTAAAAGTATATAGAAAGCAGAAAATTAGTTAAATCTAAGTAACAAAACTCAACTTCTATATATGAAAACTATTAGTTTGTTTCATCCAAGATAAATAACATCATATTGTTTCTATGTCTGAGAGGTACTTTAATGCTTTTATCCATTACTTATAAATTACAAATGTAACTCGAATGAAAAGATGACTAAAGTTAATTTTTAAAATCTAATTGCATTTTAATGGGAAATAAAATTGTGTTTCTTCTTTGAAATAAATTTGAATATATTAAATTAGTTTTATATTTAAATTTTTATTTGAACGTAAATTAAAATTACTTACATTTGAAAATAGTACCTATACACCAGATATGCAGTTTTGTTATTATATAAGCTTAATGAAATGCACCCTTAAGATTTTGTAGTAAACTATCTTTTAAGAACAATGCTCTTAAGGCGTGTTGGAAACCTAAAATCTTCTTAAAATGACAATTTTGAGAATTTTACATTTTCAAAAAAAAAAAATTGTATAGATTTTAACCTTTCTAAAAATACCTTACAATAACCTGTAGGGTAATTAGAAGCCCTTAAAACCTATTTTTAAATAATCATAAAACTGGGCCACGCCCATTTAAATGGCAAAATAAGTGAAAAAGTATTTTGTGTTTGCTTAAAAATTGGATGATTGATAGAAATCAGAACATTTAATCTAGAATTGCTAAAAAAGTGTTTACATGGCGGTTCACAAAATACCAATGAAAGTGTAAACAACGTAATATGGTCTCGTGTACTGAAGAAAATATTTGTACAGATAGAAGTATTATGATTGGGTACATAGGATGTAATTTCATCATTTAATATGGGAAATGTATCAAAACCAGAAATTTTGAGAAAGCTTAATATTGAACCTGGTACACGGTACAGGCAATGGAGCGCCTCGACAAACAGACGCTGTTAAAGGCAAAATACTCATGTTTACAAAAAAAAGAGGAAGTTAGGGAAAAAAGACTTAAAAGGAAGAAAGAGGATGACAAGATTCAAATGTAGATCATTTGAAGTATGGGAAAGTAGGTTTTAATAAAAAAAAAGAAGTAATTATGCATTTAAGTTGATTTCTCTCAAAATGTAAATTTTGATGTTCGATGTACCTTTTCTCGGAAAATAATGTTCACAGGTATGCAAGTTTTTTTTATGACATCTTCATAATGATGGCTAATATATACTAAAATGAGCATTTTGTAAAAAACTCAAAAATTTATTTTTTACAAATTTTTTTATGTGAAAAATGGGTCAAATTTCACTATGTCTGATAAAATAGTTTATAAGTTATTTAAAAATTCAAAATTAGCTAAAAGCTTTTTTCAGTATAATGAGAAAAGTGTACTTTAATTGTATGAAAAATTTCGAGCATATACATATAACTGATTTTGAGAAAAGGTACATCGAAAACATGCAATTTAACATTGTCAGCATAAAGGTTTGCGACTCCCCTTAAATTAGAATTTCAAAATTACAATTTATACTTAATAACATTTCAAAAAGTCAATAAATAAATATTTTTATTTCCTTTGTAAAATGACAGAGAGATATAATAAAATAATACACACTCATGAATTTTGGAAGCTCCTACACACTTTGAAACACTGATCCGATACTAAAAATATTTGCTTCAACTACATAATACAATTAAACGTGAGTCTAGTGTTTATTTTTTTAAATTGGATTCACAAACAAACATTTCATTAATAATAAAGTGTTTATGAATTAAGCAAAGGCATCGTGTACGAGAGGTAAAAAATGTGCTAGAGTAATTGGAGAAACAATATTTACTTAGAATACACAAAGGGGTAATCACTAAAATTAACGTTAAGAATGATGATTTTTATTTTCTATTTTATTTCGTAAACAAGAATTACTTTTCAGAATATAAACAAGAATATATTTTTCAGGTTATTGAACACACTGTGGAAATCGTTTAAATCAAAACTGCGGGGGCTGAAATATTTTTTTCGAGTTAAGAGAATTTTGTTTTAAGGGATAATCTAAAAAGAAAAAAATAAACATAGATATTCAACAAAATTTAGTTTATTACAGTACATTTTATTTACCTAGATATTTGTTTATATGTGTGTTTATTTAATAAAAACAATTCGAAAATTTTCGTAATTAGCTCTCTTTTTTTAAATTACTGTTGACAAAGTAGAGTTAAAGAGATTTCCGTTTTCGTTTTCTGCTTTTGATCAACAGCCTTACAAAGCTCCATTTTAATTGTAAGAGAAATAGCAGTTTGGTATCCAATTTGCTCTTTCCGTTGTCTTCTAAAATATTCTTCTAAAATAGAAAAAATAATTTGAAATAAACTCACTGACTTTTACTCATGATGCGATGTGTGTGTGTACTCGTCATCGAATTTCAAAACCAACTGTTGAGAAATTAGATGGTTTTGAGTTGCGTTTGTAGCGATGGTGGGGGAAGGTAGCTTATAGATAAACAAAATTGCCTAGTGTCACAGGCTATACTGAGGGTATTTGAAAGTCAAGTTAGCCTCCTTTCTACGAAACACGTGACACCACCTCTCTTTCATTTCACACCTCTCTTAAATCTCGCTTGCAAGATTGTTGTTTTCCGTGATGTATTTTCATGCATTTTTTTCTTCTTCCCAAGAGGGAAACCTTTTCGTGTTAAGCGAAAAGGGATTGTTTCGTGTTAGAAGAAAAAAATGCATGAAAATACATAGTAATTTGGCGGGACGGTTGTATTCCTTCATGTTAACCGATATTTTGTCTTAAGCGTTTTTGCGTTATACATATTTCACTGCATGCTCCAGCATCGAAATTTCGATTGTATCGACTAATATTCTTATCGACAACGCTTATCCGACTACGTTCGGAACCGTGATTTTTCAGAAGCGTATAAATGGATAATATTTAAGATATTTACTGTCACTTAGATTAGAAAATGTATATAAAATTGTTTTCAGAATAGCATTGCAATAAAAAATTACTTCAGTACAATATTTTGACAAAAAATGAACATAGAATGGCCCATTTTCAAAATATTCTCCTTTTATGAAAAATGCTTCTATTATAATAATATTTTGCCTTTATATAGCTCAGATCTCTGTACGGAGGCTCAACTAGAATTTTTGAAATATATAACTTAGAAGTGGGTTTATCCATGTTTTACGACAACACACAGGGGAGAAATTATAAGAAACAAACGCCGATAATTATTTCAGTTGGTTGTAACTCTGAAAATAATATGAAATTTTCAAAAATAATTGTTGAGCCTCTGTACAGACGTCTGAGCTATATACAAGCAAAATATTATTATAATAGAAGCAGTTTTCACAAAAGAACATTTTGAAAAAGGTTATTCTAGGTTAATTTTCTACCGAAATGTTGTATTTAAATAAATATTTTTTTCTCAAAAGTTCCTTAAAACACTTTTATACATGTATTTTAATCTAAGTGACACAAAATATCATGAAAATTATCCATTTATGCGCTCTTTTAAAATCACGGTTCCGAATGTAGTCGGATACTTTAATTTAAAAAAAGACAGGATTTGGATTTTTTTGAAACTGAAG
>BMAV01021347.1:2690-34536 GCA_019973955.1 Trichonephila inaurata madagascariensis | reverse complement strand
CTCTAGAATTTTTTTGTGTAACGCCCATCTATGTGTGAAATTCATGAACATAATTTAAATGACCTAGAAACATTAAGGTATCCGACTACGTTCGGAATCGTGATTTTGAAAAAGCGTATAAATGGACAATATTTATGATATTTAGTGTCACTTAGATTTAAAAATATATATAAAATTGTTTTAAGAATAGTACTACAATAAAAAATTATTTAAGTACAATGTTTTGACAAAAAATGAACATAGAATGACTCATTTTCAAAATATTCTCCTTTTGTCAAAAATGTTTCTATTATAATAATACTTTGCCTGTTTATAACTCAGACCTCTGTACAGAGGCTCAACTAGAATTTTTAAACTATATAAGTGGGTTTATCCTTGTTTTACAACAGAAGGGAGAAATTTTAAGAAAAAAAACGCCGATAATAATTTCAATGGGTTGTAACACTCAAAATAATGTGAATTTTTCAAAAATCATAGTTGAGCCTCTGTACATAGATCTGAGCTATATACAGGCGAAATATTATTATAACAGAAGCATTTTTCACAAAAGGAGAACATTTTGAAGAAAGGTTATTTTAAGTTAATTTTTTGTCGAAACATTGCATTTAAATAATTTTTTTTTGTCAAAATGTCCTTAAAACAATTTTATACATGTATTCTAATCTAAGTGACACTTAATATAAAGAAAATTATCCATTTATGCTCTTTTTAAAAATCACGGTTCCGAACGTAGTCGAATACCTTAAGAAAAATCTACAAAAAGATCTCCGATGACTAAAGAATAATAATTGAGAGATGTAGCAAGAGTACGTTCGTTTTTCGTGAACTTTATGTGGGCATTCGAATTAAAATTCAATGGTTTACTCATTCTGGAAACTCTATGTGTTCCATTAATCTTAAATAAAAAAATATACTCTCGTACATGTGTGATTTATAGCTCTGCACCAAACTAGAAACTGTTATTTCGAAGAAAAAGAAATCTTTTTATAAGTATATTCCCACAAAGATAGACCTATGTTCTACCCTCCTAACCTGACTTTCTATGCAAAAAAGGGATTTTTCCCCCTTTGAGTCTTTTCTCTGATGTCGCACTTCATTAAGAATTTAGTCCATTAAGGACGAATTTCGTGCAAACCATTCTCTACTTCTTTCCAGGTTTCCTTCAGTGGTTCTCTCCTCTTCGACAACTTTTTCCTGTAACTCTTGTAACTCTTTTTCTACTTAATTTTCGGGTAGATAAGACAGAGTCATCCATTTACTTTCTTTGGTGTTCCTTCCTGTCAAAAAAAATCGGACTTTCTTCATCCTTTTCTTCTCGTATGACAGTTTGTGACATTTCCTTTAACGGGATGGCTGCTCAAACGGATTCTATTACTGGATCTCTATAAAGTCTTATATCGTTTTAAAAGTATTTTTTCTCTTTTTCAGAAGTCGCAGGTTTAACTCTTACTTCTTTTTTTTCTTTGGAAATTCATTTCTTTTACACTTCTGTAGTATCTTTATTCAAAAAGAAAAAAGTTCGAAAGAAATGGTGGCAAAACTAAGAATAAAAGCAAGAAAATGAATGACTGAAATGAAATTAATTCTATTAGAACTAAGAATAAAAAAAAATATCAAAAACTTACAAATTATTCTTGCATAAAATGTTAGGCATGGGCACAAAATAATATATTTCCAAGATATTCAATAACTCTAATATGAGGACATTTTCACTTCAGTCAGCTTCCATATTACAAATGTTAAGGGATACACACACAATTATAATCAAAGTAATATTTAAACAAAGTAAATGATAAATTATTTAGGTAAAAAATCGTTTGATTCTAAACCGAAAACTTGCTGTTGAATTTACAAATAGTTTCATGAAAACTGCAAAAACTGTGATACGTAATTTACTCAATTTTTTTTTAAATAAGAAAAAATTGATTTATTTCATTGTATAAATAATCGTATACATTTTAATAAATTCAAGAAAAAAAAATATTTGATATGATTCGGAATTAGACGCTTTATTACGCTATCACCTGTAAAAATTGCTATTCGTAAAATACAAGAAATTTAGTAATTTACATACCTCAGTATATATGCTCTTCTTTTTTTTTTTAATTAAAATTATAAGTCATATTTGAATTCTGATAAAAGCACTTGGTTTGGTTTATGTTCAAAAACATTTTTATTTTATAGAAAATGCAACTTTAATTTGACTTTTCTTTAATTCATTCAATTAACGTCAATTCGAGAACCATATAAAGCAGTGTTTCTCAAACTGTTGGGCGCACCCCCCCCCCCCCCAGAGGGGAGTGGTAATCCTGCAAGGGGGGCGCGAGCATATCGTATAGTCGAAAATAAAAGGTTTAAAAAATTACAAATTTACTGAAAGGAAGCAAAACAAAATACATTCTGACCAAGCAAAAATAAAATACATATTTATACTTGTATAATATACTTATAAACGCATCATTATTGCACAATGTATTTGATAATTAATTTATCAATACTAAGTTAGAGGAATAAGATTAATAAATATTAGTGACTCCCAAGGGCTTTTCATATACAAAATTATATACAAAATTTAATACTTATCTTGATAACTTGTACGGATTATAATTAAAGTCGCGTATTGTAGCTTTACGTCATGGTGCATTATTACTGAATCCAATTCATTGTTATCGTATGGAGGGGGGCGCGATGAAAATTATGACTGAAAATTGGGTCACAAATATTTAAAGTTTGAGAAGCACTGATATAAAGAGTTATTGAAATTTCGAGGCTTACTCAAATAAAAGAAAAAGACTCCTAATAATTTTACTCATCTAGTTCACCAGCCCTTTACATGAGGAATTCTGGGTTCGAACCTCTGAGTTTAGCATCCCCTATTATATTCTTCGCGGCGATGTTTGTTATCTGTTTCAAATACACCATTCACCCTCTTACAATGAGGCTAACAACTTTGCCATGAGACTGCTACAGTTCCTGTAAAAAGGGAGAATTTTCAAATATGTTTGAACTATATTACTCCTATTATAATGGATAATGATGTTTATCCATTACAACTTTCAACTGACCCAGGATATGATTGTCCTTATTATTGGAGCAGTTGCAGCCCCAAAAAACCTGCCATTGGATACTGGCCCATGTAGCCAACATCAGCCATGAGCAGGCTGAAAACCTTGCCAAGGAGGCCCGAATACTGACCTTACCAATGCTGATGAAATAGCCAGACGTTAACTCATCTCCGATCCAGTCAAGAAGCAATTCATTCTAGATCTAAATTGTAACCGCGTAATTTCAACCACCATAGCCATACTACGTACAAGGCACTTTAAAGCAGGGGTGGGCAGACTTTTCCAGGGTACGGGTTACTTCTAATTTTTTCTAGGTGTTGCGGAACACCCTGTGTTAGTGGCTCACACAAGGGCGGGGGAGGGGTCCACGGGTCCGGACCTCTCATCATAGCCCTTGATTTTTTTTTCCCCATTCATTATTACATCATGTATATAGTACGTAAAATGTAATTAAGTATTTCTTATTAGTAATTTTTTTTATTAATTTATGTTAGTTAGTTATTCAGTAATTTATTTTTTGCTGTTTATTGTTCCCAAACAATCGACAAAATCAAAAAAAAAATAATAAGTTTGGCTGAGTATTGGGTTTTGGTACGAGAATGGTAGACCATCGAACCCTTCCTTCCCCCTCCTTGAAAAATTCTTGTGTGCTTCACTGCCCAATGTCGTAGGTGTGGAGAGGTAAGAATAAGGTTATTATTATAACAATAATAAATATGGAAAATATACTTACCAGCAGAACTAAAATTTTGAAAAAATACGCTTTTGAAACCGCTTTTAAAGCAAAACGCAAGATATAGACTTAATAATAATAACAGCCCCAAATATAATCATATCAGATGATGCATTTATTGTGAAACAATTCAAAATATATTTAAAAATAAAACGTTTTTATCTAAAGTTAATTTTCATTATTATAGTCAGTAGAAGTCTTAGTCTGCGAACTGTCAGCTAATCTTGAATAGTCCGTATATAATTACTGCTAAAATCTTCAGGCGGTCACCCCAAAATACCTTGGCGGTCCGCTGGTCGACTGTGATCGAAGTAATGCCTACCCCGGCTTTGAAGGAATGAAAATATCCCCTGAGGTCCAAAGAAGTTATAATACTTGTCCTCACTGTACTGACATTCAATTTTCTCCCACCATATTTTTAATTTTCTTTCTATATTGGATAAACTCCACAACATAGATCTTAACTCCATGGACCATCAACTGCTTTATTCCCCAAAGGTCGTCGACATAGCAAGGGCCATTTCGGTGATCTTTGATTTTACTGCATGGACAAGAAAACAACAACAAATAATGGTTTAAAATGATAACTTGTGTTGTGGACATGTGAAAAACTTAGTAAATGATTTTATTAATCGTTAAATATATATATATATATATATATAATAAAAATATTTGAGTTGTATAACTCTGAATCGCGAATATTATTTTTGATAAAATTTATGCAGATTATATTTCAGTTAATGCATCAATAGGAACTAGAACAAAGCAAAAAAAAAGAATTCATTAAGCTAAGTTTTCAAATTTTTTCGAAAATGCAGATTTTTTTTCCTATGCTTGATTTATTCAACTTATTATCATTTTTTCATAAAAATAGAGACAGAGAAAGAAAGAATTTTTAAAAACAAAAATTTAAACTTGAATTAAAAAGCAAGTCTAAGAAAAAATAAATATTTAGTCAGAAATTCTCCCATTTCTTACTTTAAAAAAAGTCTTAATACTTCGCAAGATTTATTTTATTCTGGTATACAAGTGCTTAACGGTAATTTTAAGGAAAGCAGTACCATTGTTATTATAAAAAATAGTATTACGTTGTGAACAGTTAGAGGCATCCTGATTTTTTCTATAAGTTTGTATTGCTACGTTGATCGGGGTTCGAGGACTTTATGCCATTAGTCGTAAAAAGCGAGACAGTTTACCAGGAGCGATGGAAATTTATTGTGGAAAAACAATTCGGGAAATACAGCAGCTATATTTGCAGAACAAATCTCAGAAGACCTTCACACCTTCTACGGCATTCAGATACAACCATCAGTGTCTAAAATACAAGTACGTAAAAGATTATTCCTAAGCACTCACCGAAGTAAGCACACAGCAGCCGAAGTAATCACTAATCGCTTCAAGGTCAAATCAATACGACTCTGCAACGATCAAAACTAGACAAACTCAGTTTCGTGATTGATCCCATTTTTTTCGCCCCAAGGATCTTTCGAGAAAAATCCGCTTGCGTCATAGATCGTGATATAAGTAAATTTCTCCACAAATTTACAGAAAAATCCATAGGGTCGTGAATTCGCCAAAAATAGCCACCACTATATAGTCGCCAAGTCACCAACGTGAAATGATGGCAACAAAAATGATGCCAACTTCGCTCTATCGCCAAGTTTCCAGTGAATCGCCATTATAATGTAATGCACGGTGTTGCTTGTGAATACTACAATTTAAACTTAAAATAAATACAAAATAGAGTAATATAAACGTATCACATACCCAGATATAAATTATTTACTCTCTTTTAAAAATTGATTGTAGAAAATTCGTAACAATATGTTTGCTACAACCATTCAAAGAAGAAACTAAAGGCTCTTTTTTATTTGGTCAAAAAAATTAAATATATGTGAAGTTTTAGTTTATTTATTAACTTTAATATAACTAAAGAAGTTTTGATAAGAAAAATAACTAGACAAAAAGTATTTCCTAAATTAAAAAAGGATATCACTATAAAAATGGCTATCCATTTCAATTACATTATGTATTTATGAGCTTATAGTCGGCAGTTTTACCAGAATTAAAGATAAGTTATAATTATTCAAAATCATATGATGAAAACCAGATATGAATAGATATTAAACTACGTGCCCAAATGTTTAATTTTTATTCTGTAAAGAGTTATGAAACATAAAATTCTAAAATGAATTTTTGTTCGTAGATGATAAAATTTTGTATGCACTTTTTGATTAATTATCGTTTATAATGTTTAATAAATATTAAAATTCTTGTTTCATAACTTTTTGGGCTATTAAAATACTCTCTCTCTCTCTTTCTTTATTTTACATATATGTTTATGCTTCTCTTAGTGAGTTAAAATCTAAAATAATGTTTTATAGTGAAACTTCTAATTAAAAGGTGACAGGCTACGTGACAGAACCGCGAATTTGAAAAAGCAAATAAATAAATAATTTTTATGACTTTTAGCGTTGGTTGAATAATAATATGTAAATAAAATTGACTTATGTGTAGTATTACAAGAAAAAATATTTGAAAAGAATATTTTTTTTGCAAAATATGTAGAAAAAGGGACATATTTCAAAACATTTATGAAAAAGGCTCCTATATTAACAACATTTTGCCTGTTTATAGCTAAAACTTTTCAATGGAGCCTGAACTGGAATTTTTTGAAAAATATACTTTATATCAGCGTTTCTCAAAATGTGGGGAATGATAACTCTACAAGGGGGACGCGAGCATATTGAAAAGTCGATAACAATAGATTATTTAAAAAATTAATTTAATGAGTTTGAGTTTGAGTGAATATTAACGTCGCACTGTTCAGCTACACGAGGGCTTTTGGCGACGGACCACGTAATTTTGAACCATGGTCAAGTGACGTGGACGACACCTGAGCTGGCACCCCCCTCTCCTAACTACCACACCACACCAACGGGAGGACATTTCAGCTCTCGACAGATTTAACGTGCATCGCTGCCCTACACGGCGGGTCTTTAGTGGTATTGGGCTCGAACTCATGACATGCCTGCCATGGTCCGATACCTTAACCACTGGGCTACCGCAGCCCTAATTAATTTAATGAAAGTAAACAAACAAAATACTTTTTGATATAATAAAATATAAAATACATATTTACACTGATATATACACTCATAAATGTATCATACACTTATAAATGTAATACTTATACTTATAAGAAGTACTAATAACTACGTAGTTAACAATATTAAGTTAAGAACAAATTTGATAATTATCAGTGCCCCATGAATTTGTATTAACACTTATCTTGATAATGTGTACGGTTTATAATTAATTCTTTAACTGCCGATTAAAAGTTACGCGATTCGCTCCCCAATAACACCGTTTTCCATGTAGACGAGCGTATTTTGATGATTTTTTAGGGTAAGGGGGAAGAGAAAAGGAATAAATAAGCAAAATCCTCTGAAATAAGTAAATCCTGTGCCAACACTGTCAAGGCCCTTTTATTGCATTCCAAAGCCTTCAGAATAATTTTATGGATAGCACTGCACAGAAAAGATCGCACTTCGTAAAGACGTATATATACGTCCAGCAAATTAATACTATGAATGAGCGAGACGTTTATATACGTCGGTGGCACATAAGAGGTTAAAGTCGAATTGTAGCTTTAGTGTCAAAGTATAGTATTATTGAATACAAATCATTGTTATTGTATGGATGGGGTCGCGATGAAAAGGATGATTGAATAGTGGGTCGCGTATATTGAAAGTTTGAGAAGCACTGTTTTGTATTCAGAGTTACATTCAATTGAAATATTAATTTTAAAATTATTCTAATTCAACAGACACTAAATATCAAAAACAATTATTCATTTATATGCTTTTTCAAAATCACGATATTGAAAGTAGTCAGTCATTTTACAGAAATTTTTTTTAAAAAAACTGTTGTTTTCAACTTCTTTGTTTACAAAGAAAAAAAATTAATTTACATATATAGTATAATTAAATAAAAGTGAAAAAGTTCTAAGACCTACAAGCCAAAGAAGAAAGAAATTGTAGTTCATGAGACACAATAAATGTAGATACAAAAAAAAAGTTGTGATATGGTCGATCTTTGTCGACCATATCTTTGTGGGTCAGCGTGAATTAGAGGTGTGGGGTTCTCGAAATGAATAGACATTTTAGAATTCTTAATATCATTTTATTGAGAGTTTAACTTAAATTTCTTATATATTGAACAAACTTATATTAAGTGAAAATAAACCAAAACACTTAGCCGTAGCTAAAACAGATCGCGCAATTGGATCACTTATCTAAATAATATTATCCGCCTTCTCTCAATCCTAATAATATTACGATTTCTTATATCAAATATTCTGTCCTACCTTGAATTCCACGCAACGGTTCAAACACCTTCAGATAGGCTGTTGGGCTCGCGTGCAATAGTATGCACCTTGTAGTAATGGCGAGATATCCGTGATTCCTTGGTAGGCTGTCAAATTACACTTCTACCTTTTCCGAACAGAACTTTCCCTAAATTGCCATCCCGCTTACTAAAACTTCTGTCCTTTTAAAGGCTATCTCATTTGCATCTATACTTTCATTTCACTTCTTGGATTTGGGTTGGAAAAGATTTTCCATTAATCTTGGCCGTCAAAGAACCCAGAGGTTATGTTACAGAAAGGACGCGTGAGCCGTCACAAAGTCTTTGGACTAAACAAGATTGGAATATATATATATATATATTCCAATAAGCTGAGCAATGGAACTTCTAAAAACTTCTTGTGTGTTTCGTTTCTTTTAAAATTCTGTAAAATTATAATTTTTACATATTACTAATTCTATATAAAATCATAGTCACTGTAAAAAGCTTTTTTAAATATTTAAGATAAATAATTTTGTGAAAAAAAATTAATCAAAACGAAAAACCAATCAAATGCAATTGGATTTAAAAATAACAATGGAAAAGTAGTCTTTGTTGAATAGCCCCTATTTGCTAATGATAAATGATTACTATTTTCAAAGAATAAAGGCTTTATGGTTTGGTTGTGTTTTAGTTTGGATTCTCCGTGCCTTCTTATAAACAGCACTCAAGTAATCGTTTATTTCTATTCCTTTAAATTTTTCATTACGAAGTTAAAATACATTTATAATGGATCCTTTTATCTTAATTCTATATATTCGCATGTACATTTATACTTAACTCAGTCTTGTATTTCTATTGTACATTTCAAAAAGTGCTCCTGTTATTTGCATTATCACTTATGAGAAATTGAAATTAAGTTTAAACTTCATTACGAAATAGTATTACTCATTAATGTGTAATGCATTGCTCTCTTTGATTTATTCAACGTAAACAAACCCTCGATCTTTTGTATTCGCAATAAGAATAGGATACCATTAATGCTTTTTAAATGTAGTGTAAATTATTCCTTAAACTATTTTCTAAACGCATGAAAACTAAAGTACAGAATAATGAAGCATGAAATTCTTGTTCCAAAACGATCCTTTCAAACCAGTAAGAGCATTCAATTTGCCTCCATCGTCTTTTAATTAAATTAAATTCTAATATCGAATAAAAGTTTTCTGTCGCATCCAATTCTGTTTCGGCTTCTCCATTTATTTATATTCTTTCACACATTATCATTTTTTCGTTAAAAGCAATCATTTCAAATGGGGACAAAATTTCATGAATCGTAATGCAATAATTATAACAACGTTGAAGAGAATTATTCACAGCTTTCATTGAGTATGTATAGATTAATCTATCATTTTTCATTGGAACTTTTAAAAAGTCCTTTTTATATTTGATTTAATGAAAGAATTTCAGCTGTCCATTATTAGTTTAATGTGAAAAGAACTATTACGTGTTGCAAAGAATTTGTTTCCTCTTTTAAAAAATCTTTAAACGACATTTTCTCGAAATACAACAAATGTACGGAATGTCAATTAAGCTTTTCTCTAAGGGATCTATTAAATTTTTAAACAGTTAATCCTGATTAACAAGCAAGTATATTTTAAGTTTAACTTTATACATTCTTCACTTACGCGAACAGTGTTTTTATTGAAGAAAATTCATCTGGAGTTTTCTCTTAATTAAATTAAATTCAAAAACTAATAACAAAACCAAAATCGATCAAACATCGTATTGTACAAGTAAGCCATACATACGCTGTGATCATCTCACTTGAAAATATATGATAAGTATACGCATTCCAAAAAGTATTATATCTTCTTGCACAATTTCCAACAGGAGAAAATAGATACTTCATAACCAAACTGTATTTTAGAGGTTTAACTTTATTCCGTTATTTTTCTTAAGTGGTCAATTTAAGAGGTCGTTTTAAGTGGTCAATTATTTATCTTGCCAATGTTCCAAAAAAGGCACATTTTTAATTATATATAACTAAGCATAATGGGGAAAAGGAAAAATTTTATTTAAATTTCCAATTTTAAAGTTTTTACACTACTTTTTAATTTAAAATTGTGGAACATAAAAGCCCCTAAACGTTTGCTTTTTATATGTAAACTCTGCATGCTACAAAGAATGTTTCGTTCACCTTAAGGTATCCGACTACGTTCGGAACCGTGATTTTGCAAAAGCATATAAATAGATAATATTTATGATATTTAGTGTCATTTAAATTAGAAAATGTATATAAAATTGTATTAAGAATAGTATTACAATAAAAAATTATTTAAGTACAATATTGTGACAAAAAATGAACATAGAATGACCCATTTTCAAAATATTCTCCTTTTGCAAAAAATTCTTCTATTATAATAATGTTTTGCCTGTATATAGCTCAGACCTCTCTACAAAGGCTCAACTAGAATTTTTGAACTATATAACTTAGAAGTGGGTTTACCCATATTTTACGACAACCAAAGGTTAGCAATTTTAAGAAAAAAACGCCAATAATTATTTAAATTGGTGGTAACTCTGTAAATAATGTGAATTTTGCAAAAATTCTAGTTGAGCCTCTGTAGAGAGGTTTGAGCTATGTACAGGCAAAATATTATTATAATAGAAGCATTTTTCACAAAAGGAGAACATTTTGAAAAAAGATTATTTTAACTTAATTTTTTGCTAAAATATTGTATTTGAATAATTTTTTGTTAAATTGTCCTTAATACAATTTTATACATTTATTCTAATCTAAGTGACACTAAATATGATAAAAATTATCCATTTATGTGCTTTTGAAAAATCACGATTCCGAACGTAGTCGGATACCTTAATGTTTTAAATGTTAAAAGAAGTATTTGTATAAAATTGCATTGCATGAGGTAAATTGTTTTAATGGCACAATTTTAAGACGGTCGAGAGGCTTTTGATGATGATGAAGGTTCTGGTCGATCAGTGTCATCAAGAACTGATGAAAACTTTAAAAAAAATTAATAAATCGTGTGAAAACACCAGCATTTAAATGTTCAGATTATGTTAGATATTACAAGCATTGACAGACAGACAAATTTTGGCCGAAAATTTGTATATGGTTAAATTTTGTGCAAAACTAGAACCGACAAACTTGATCAAGACCTCACCTCGGTGCACATGTGCTCTATGTAAAACAGTTCTTGGCGAAAACACGCATTACTGTACTCGAGCATCCACTGTGCGTACAAGATCTCACCCCATACAATTTCTACCCGTTCGTTAAAGTGAAAAATGGACTAAAGGGAACATATTTTCAATCTGCACATGAAGTCAAGAACGGCAGACTTACTGAAGACAGTGACATTAATGAGAAACAGAACTGCTCCTGAACGGTGGAAAACTCGTATGCAGCTGTGTATTGATAGGAAAGGGGTGTATATTGAAGAGGATTAATAGGCATATGTACATTGTTTTCAATAAAACTAATTTTTAAGACTAATCCTGTTATTTAACTGTCACAGGAGTACACACACTGGAATACTATACACCCAATTAAAGTGAAATTTGTCACGAAAATGCATAAAAACTATTTCTGTAAAGATTACAAAATTTAACAACCCTCTCTCTCGTTATCAAGATGTGGATTGATGAAAGTATTACAATTAAAAAATACCATATAAAGATGGCACATGTGAATGATCTAATATGGGGTATGATTGTCCCTGACTGCAATGCAGCTCTTACAACGAGCTCTCAGGCTGTGTACCAAGCCTTGGAACAATAAATCCCTCACCTCCACTAAAGCACTTCTTAGCTCTTGAAATTCACGAAATTCAATTGTTCTTATAAAATAACTCCAGAGATGCCCTATGGGTGTAGAACCTGAAGATCTGAATGGCCACTCCTCCTCTGAATATCCTCATTCTTAAGGTATTCATCAATTTTTCAATTGCTGGGGGAATAAGCGTAATCGTCCTTTAAAGTGAATTAAGTTCCTCGTAACCCTCGTAAAATCTTCACAAAAGGCTATAAAATCTCATTCTCTTACCTAAGAGCTGTAAATATGCCTTCCTGAAACTTTGTCCCTGTAACATTTATGGAAACAAAGGAATACTAGATAAAAGTGAGTCACTATAATTCGAGTTTAAGAATAACTTTTATTTAATATCTTTCAATCTATAGATGACTCTCCTTAAGAGCCTAATTTATATTATTGGTGAAAACAATTAAGAGGAGAAATGGCATTTTTTAAAAAGAACAAAATAGTTAATACCTATACGCAAATAAAGTATAGGATGATAGTTACGCTCTTCACGGACATCTCTGCCTCACAGTAGAACGGTGATCACTAAGTGTAGAGCTGCCTCACTTGCTGGCTGAAGCTTGTAGAACAAAGACGTTTTGAAACGTCGTAGCTTAGCCCAACACTTTTTTCTTTTAATTTCTTTGTTTACCCATCGTTAATATGACCAGTCGTCATCGTGTATACCAGAGGGGGCGATCTTTTGTGGATCAACTAGCCATTTTTTTAAAAAAAGTGTTTAATCAGATATAGACGTGCTGTTAATAAATTTTTACCTGTGATTATGGAAAACTAATAAAACCAAATACTAAGAGCACAAAACTCTTTATTTACAACAAAAAAACAAAAAAATATCTTTTGCACTGTAAACTGTAAATATTTTAGTTATACGTGTAATTCAAATTAAAGTAATATTGGTATGAGTTTTGTTGTTGCAAATTGGATAACGAATAATTTATATCAGGATTGTATTATGTTACTTTTAGTAGAATGCATGCTCAATTGGAGTCATCTGCCAATCGGGTTTTAAGGAATTAATTATTTTTGCTGTAGTTCACTGTTTTGACAAGATGATTCGCGATTTGTTTCAAAATGCCGTTTTATAGACGATGCTCTGCATACCACTATTCCAGAACATAAAACACACATCGCTTTGTCTCCTTTACTAATAATGCCATATTGTTAGATTCACTTCTCTGTTACACTTACTATCTTGCCATTTTTATTCGTTCGCTGAACTAGTCATGTTAAATAACAGTTAAAATTCGTAAATACAAATAAACTTTAAAATACAGTTATGTCAATGAAATTCACTATGCTTTGCTTAGACAATATTTGCATCATAAGCAATTGTAGTTCACGACATAACTAAGGCCAGAAAGTAACAAACGAGTGGGCTCCCCGCCGCACCGCGACCAATCATTCGCGTTTGTTCGTAATACTTCATAGTGAACTTTACAATTTTGAAATAAAAAGCAAACCGTTTTGATCACTGATGTGCCCAAAATATTGTGCCGCGTGTTATAAATGGCACGCGTGCTAATGGTTCGCCATCCCTGGTCTATACACTGTCACAAGATGACAGATATTTGGAAGACGCGAGACGGGCTAATCACAAACTGCATGTTGTAGGAACCTCGGGGGTGCGAGAAATGTGGTGTCCACTCTGTGGAAACAATTCACGGAGGCGGGAATTGTGGTCCGAGGACATGGTAAAAGCAGCAAAAGAGAAACAACGCCGGCTCAAGATCGTTATTTGAGACTTCAAGCAAAACGGGATAGGTCCATGACAGCAATACAACTGTTTCGCAACCTGTATATTGCAACAGAAAATTCATTCCATGGATAGAAGTCACCCATAGACTTAATGCAGGTAGCATGTATGCCAGGAGCCTCGTAGTCTGAATCTCTTTGACTGTGAACCACAACAAACCGTTCAGCACGATGTCGAGAATACCTGACAGAAAAGGGTCATTGAGACGGCTCCTCTTCAATCATGAGTAGCGGTTCAGTCTGGACAGCGACTCGAGACGTATTCTCTTCTGTAGAGAATCCGAGAGTCAATATTGGCCTTCTAACATTGTCGAAAAGGATCACTATGATCCAGGTGGTCTGGAGAGGCCTCATGGCAGATGGGCATACCTACCTTCATGTTTTCGATAGCAGTACTCTGACGGGTCAGTAGTACAGGGACGATATCCTTGCATCCTCTGTCAGACTTTTCCGTGGAATATATGAACTCAATTTCATATTTATAGACAATAACCTACGCCTACACAAGGCTCAGTTAGTGAAGGAACACCTCCAATCGGAAGATGTTCCATGATTGGAGTGGTCTGTGATGCCCGCTGACCTAATCCCATCAAACTAGATATGGCAATCTGAGGTCGATTAATCGAAGGATCGATTTCTCCGGCCAAAAAAATCGATATGTAACACTGAATCGATTCAGTGAATCGATATTTCATCCTAGAAAATCGACTTTCTTTTTTCGGTTTTAATAAAAACAATAAAAAACGAAGAATTTAAACACAATTTATCACAGGCAGTTGTGCACCTGATCTATACTTTACTGGCAAGAACAAAAAAAAACTATATTTATCATCACGTTCACACATATCCATGATGTTTATGAATATAGTGGGATCATCTGTTCCTTATGAGTGCCTTTTTTCGATTGCCGGCAACATCACAAGTGATGAGCGGAACCACTTTGCAAAAGACTTGACAGACTTAAAAAGCTTAGATATTAAGCGTTGAGAACTATAGGCTATATTATCTATTTTCTAAACTTTTTAATGTAACAAATACATTTAGAAAATAAATGTCTTCTTTTATACCTGATACTTTGATAAGGAAACAAAAATAATCGTAATTGTAGAGTTTCCTCTGAACTAAAAAATTCCCCGATTTTACTGATAAAAGATCGTTTTTTTATTATGGTATCTTTCTTGTTTTTCATAAAAAATCGATTTCTTAGAAATTGATCTTTTAGACCTCGATTTTTTGTGAATCGATTCATCAGGTTACGATTTGAATTGATTTAAAAATTGATCTTTTTCATAAAGAATCGCCCCATCCATATATCGAACACGCATGGGACGTCCTTGGACGTACATTTGTAGCTCGAATACTAATTTCAAAGACCATCAATAAGCTCAAAAGTGACTTGGTGCAAGAGTGAGTGTAGTTTCTATAGGGGTTTATAAAGACCCTGGTAAACAGTATGAAATACTTAGGCGAGACTTATGTAACTGTTAGAGGTGATCAGATACCCTATTAGACGTGTTTGTCTCTAAATGGCAGGGTGTCAGTCAACTGCTGTGCTGGACAAGTGGGCTGTAAGTTGTGTCCATTTTTGTTTTCCCATACATTAGTCTTACATCGAATGATATTTTGGCCAAGTTTGGTTTTATTTGCTTTGTTAGTTTTTTTTATTGCAAAAAAAAAAACCACCTGTCTCTTCAATTTTTTTCATCAATGTACTTGTGGAATACAATATTTTAAAAAATGATGCTGTTGAAAAAAAAATGCTTTGTGTGGAAAAAAAACAAAGCAAAATATAGATTATGGAAATATTTTGCCTTACTTCAGACAGACAGAAGGAAAATCCTATTTTTTTTTTTTTCTTTAAATATACATTCAACATTGAATCTTCAAAGTGAGTAAATTTATCAATTGAAATTTTTTTTTTACTGGATTAATTTTACAAAACTAATTTACTAAAAATTTATCTTAACAAATGATGATCTATCTATTTTTTAATCTATTTTTTTTTTTTTATTTACACTTATGTAATACTGTTTCTCATTTGGGGCTTCTTTTTGCAATAGCAAAATGTTTTCTTTAAGATTTATCTTTAATTTCTTCCATGAGAAATGAATTTTTTTAAATGTAACTGACAACAGGTAATTATTCTTCATAACAAAGAAAACACAAGATCACATTCAAAATCCATATGAATAACTAATTGGAAAGTATCCCTAATACATCACATTCTGGTGAAAATTATCAAGTAATTTTTCTCTCAAATAAACCTTTTCTTCTCTCTGATAAACAGTCTCGACATTTCCTATAGACTGAATCAAATGCTTCAAGAAACATTTATAAATGAATAGTTCCAGCACATTCGAAAAATTTGGGTTTCGACCAACTGAAAAAAAAAAGCAATGCTTTTATTTTTGAAAGAATGCTGAAACAGCTTATTCTTCTGGATTGACTAACCCGCCTTGCACAGAAAAGATTAATAAACATATAATTCTTTGTATAGGGAAATATATTTGGATTATGGAAATTACTTCCTCTGTAGAGAGGCCGCCCCATTATTTATGATGAATGTGAGAAACAACTTTCTCCCAGGAGACTTAAAAGGAGAAGACCGAGTTGTTGCCAGATGTTGCGTGCAAATATTCTTTTTTTTCCCCCTTTCAAAAACTATCGAAATTATCAGGAGGCTTAATGAAGGGATTTTTAAATATTTCTATTCTCAAGTCTTATGAATTCGTTTTGTAAAAGGTCAGAGATTATTGAATTTAAAATTCCTTAATATTCCTTTGAAAAGCATAGGACTTTTAAAATAAAAATACTTTCACCGTTGTTGATTTGGAAGTTCTTCTTTTGTCGCTGTAGTTGTTTACAGAAGCTCATTAATTTTCCCAAATTATTCTATGATTATTTTTTGATGAAAACTTTAATTTAATTAACTTACAATTAAGCTAAATTACGCTACAATGCATTTATTGTATTTACTTTTGATATAATTCAAATGATTCTCCAAAAGGTTTCTATTAGTTTTATTCTTGTTTTTAATACAAATACCTTGAAAGAAAACAGAGTAATTAATTAGCAAATATTCACATAAAGCTGACAATTTATTGTGTGCAAACATTATTTTTAGGTAAAGTTATCCTTTCATGATAGGAAAGTCTCTTGGTAATTCTAACTCTCATGCGTAGAAATGTCTCATATGGCTTTTTTTTCAACGAAGGAATTCATTTAATATGATAACGAAAAGTTATTTCAAGTCTGCGAGCTAATTAGTTTTAAGTACAACATGCGACAAAATGTGTAGGTAAGATCTTTGGGACTAAAATATTTCAAATAATATTTACTGAAAAATCAAAATTCAAATCACATTTACTAAAAGGATTAAAAATGATTGTGTTTTGTGTTTTCCAATTCAAAAAGTATTCAAGGTAGATTTTCTTTAATATAATTTCAACAGCTAACTGAAATTCCAGCTAACAAGCACTTTTCGAAACATATATCGGGAAGAGAAAAATTAAGGTAACGAAATTGATATAGAATTATGATATACACAAAAAGTAATAATAAATTATTTAATAAAAGACTCTAAATCTTTTCAAGAGATCTAATTTAATGGTATTTCAAAAGTTATTATAAAACATGTTCATTATAAATTCCTTAGAAATTTTCATTTAAATAAAAGAAATATCAGTCATGAAAAATAGAAATAATGAATGTGGTTTTTAAGGGAATGTTTTTATGTACAAAAACTTTTAGTTAAATAACTTTCAAATATATTGAAAATAAATGTAAGTTATAATTAAAAAGTTAACTGATAATCATAATTAAAATGCATTAAAACATAAAATATGTCATGTAATGCACATGTGCATTAATATATATATCTAACTACATGTAAATAAAACACAAATTCTTTAGAAAAACAAAAATATGAAAGCAACAGAATCGCAAGATGCAAAATACTAAAGAAAGGCTTAAAAATATTTTGAGGAATAATACAAGTAATATAAAAAAAAAAAATTCAAGTCAATTCCTACTTAGATCAACAAGGAAAAAATTTATTTTAGCTACTTTTATTAAATAGTTACAATTAATATAAATATGTATATACATATGATAGAATCACAACATTAAGTGGTAATTCATTTTTATTAATTATCATTAAAGTATCGTATTGTCATCCAAAACAATCGTGTATATAAAATTTCAGTTCAACTGAATGCTTTAAAACGTGAGAAAAAAACCTTTTTAAGTTTTGACACAAGTCGCTAAAAGGGTCACTAAGTCGACAAAAATCATGCCAACGTGGCTGTATTTATAATTCTTTAAATAATTAGTTTTAATCATTTAGTTTTTATTATTTATAATTAAATTATTATATTGTCATCCAAAATAATCATGTATATAAAATTTCAGCTCAATTGAGTGCTTTAAAATATGTTTATTAACGATTGAAATTTCCACCAAGATAAATAAATAAATATATAGAGAGAGAGTGTGAGCTAATAGTAGGAATTGTGAAAAATCAAAGTGGATCTCTTAAAATTTAAGTTAGAGATAGCTGAAGTGTGTTAGCATCATTTCCACCCCTAACAAGAGTATTTAAACTGATAAGATGAAGATGACGTGTAATTCCTCCCGCAAAAAGATTGATGTATTATAATCCACCTGTTATAAAACCAAGCCAGGATAAAAAGTACAACATGTATAGCCATTTTCGATGTGTTGATAATATTTCAAGGTTTCGCTGGTGCAGATTTAAAAACTGCGAAACCAGTTGGCAAACACATTGTGAAAAATGCAATGTTTATTTATACTTGCCAAAAACAAAAACATGCTTTAAAAATGTTCACTATAAATAAATAATGAGTCAATAAAGGAGTTCCCTTATTTGTAACAATTTTAATTGCATTAAGTTTGTTTCTCTACTGTCGACTTAGAGCTAAAACATGTATAACTCTTAAAATTTCACAGTTAACGGTTTCGCAGGTAAAGCCCAACCCGCACGATCATGCGGGTATCGCCTACGTTCCAGGAGAAGGAATTTATTTTTTTCAGTGTCATTGGGATGAATATAGTACTAATAACCAGAAGAATTTAATATTTAAAGATAAAAGTATAAAAAAAATATTTCGGGTCTTAAAATGGGCTATATATTTAGTTCCAAATACGACTAGGAAATGGGTACAAACTTTTAGAGTAGCTAGTCAGCAAATTTTGACGAGTGTGGACGTGTCTTAGAATGTCACTATTTTTAATATGGAAATAAAATGAGTGATTTTTTTCTCTAGTAAAAAAAAGGAACAAAGGATATTGCAACTTTCTCAAAGAGATATGCATTTTACTTCAATAAAAAGAATAATTAAATATTTTAAATAAGAGCTACTAAAAAATAAGTATTTTGAATTATACATGTACTAAAATATTATAAGAAACAGGTTGAAGGAATTTTGTGGGACTTACAGCTAAACTGTTTTCTGATTACCAAGTATTTTGATAACAGATATTGCAACAATATGAAAGTCAATAAAGTCACATTTAAACATACTTTTCATAGCAAATTAATATCCTATCCCAACAATATACTTCCTGATCTCATTTTTCCATAGACTATTTCTAATCGAAACTCGCTTTCTAAACTCACATTCTTAGAGGTTAAAAATTACCAAAGAGTTATCATTTCCACCATCATTTTTTTCTGTAAAATGTAGCCATAGCAATCATGAAAAATAATTTCAAAAAGATAGATAGATTGCAACACATGAAACGGGTATTACGAAAGATATAAATCAACTTTGATTCGAAGAACAGTCATTTTTGGCAATTATTTGGACACTTAAATTTCAGAAATAAGAACAAATGTCCCGAAACTCTCCTGAGACTTCGCGGCCCAGCTATTCTTACGAGTGCATCGACCACAATAAATCTTGATAAATAGATAACGTAATGCGACTACTGGCTTTCTAGCATTTTACCAGCAAAAGGGATATAAATGCTGCAGTATGGGGATATTTCCAAACGAGAGGGAAAATAAAGGATTATCAAAATTGCAGAATGCGATGAGAGAGGGAAAAATACCCAATTATTGTAATAGTAACTGTGCTAGAAATAAGGCCATGATAATTTCCACTTTTGATTAATGTGTTTTATAAACTCCATCTGTAATTATTTATTTATTACGTTGATTTGGGATTCATGCAAGAAATTTAATGGAAAAAAGAAATTTTTAAGTCAATGGTTAGTACGATTCAGGCCTTAAGAGAGAAAAAATTCTGATGCAAGATTGTCACTCGGTAGAAAGTAATGTACTTTTTCTGTCTGAAATTAGTTATTTTGCTTCTTTTCTTGTCTCTGCATATTTATTGTTTAACTGAGATAAGAGTGTTCAAATATGATTAAAATATATTCATTGCTTATATTCAAGGAAAATATTTCTATTGATTAGTATGTAGAAGGTACCAAATACAAAAAAAAAAAAAAAATGTGAATTATAAAAGATTCTAATATATAGTCAACACAAAACAGCTTTTAACCCTTTTCGTACAAGACTACACTTTCTAGTATCCCCAAAAATCTCAGATTAATGGAAGTTCTGACATTGACGTTACGACGCAATTTTCTTTTTCCTT
The DNA here is from genome assembly GCA_019973955.1 of Trichonephila inaurata madagascariensis. NCBI lineage: Eukaryota > Metazoa > Arthropoda > Arachnida > Araneae > Nephilidae > Trichonephila > Trichonephila inaurata. The sequence continues at coordinate 14,175 of BMAV01021347.1, read as the reverse complement.
TTAACACTGACTAAGGCACACATTAGCGTTCATGTTTCGTTTCACTTACAAAGTTTTTTCTTTCCTAATGGCAGATATTATGAACAGTTATTAACAGAGTTCATCAATCTACCTAGTGTATAATCAAAAGCAGGTATCTCTTTTTAGTGCGGCGCCATATAGGCGGATACCAATCACCGCAGGTAATTTTGACGCTCAGTTTCCTCCCTAGAGGGAGGCACCTGAGCTTTGACGATGCGAACCTGTACTAGGACTAAATTCTGCCTTGAGCACCCCCTAGGGATCTTTTACATGCCGTATAATCATACGATGTGGCATCTGTCGATTTTCAGCATCATGAAAATCTATCGACTTGTACCGGGCTCGAACCCGCAACATTGGGTAGAGAAAGCCAGCTACAAACCAACCACGCCAAAGTTTGTATAACTATTTGTGTTGTTTATATATTTTTACTTTTTCTGACCAATCTGGTAACGTCATTGGATTTTAACGAAAGTGATACTGAAACAGAGTGTTTGCCGGAAATTGATGAGTACGGCATTGTCTCTAATATTGATTTATCTATATGGGATGAAGAAGATGATTAAATGGAACAAAAACGACAATACACTTTTGTAATGTACGTGGAAAAGCTTTTTGTTCCAAGGAACATTTTGAGCCATTCTATTCTAATTTTCCTATTTTTTCAAATGTTTGTTACCCAGACATTTTTTAACCTAACATTTGTAATTTTATACAATTTCAATAAAAGAAAGTCAACCTTACAATGCTTCCTGTGCTGGTTACTCTGGTTGTACACTTAAATAAGCCAAGTATCCATATCAGGTTCCAGTGACATTTTGTCCTATATACAGCATGTTTCCGCTAGTGACTACATTGTGCGCAAGAAGTTAAGAGCGTAAGGAATTAAAAACGAATCACAAAAAAAATAAAAATAATAATTTAATTTTTTTTTTTTTTATTTTTCCTCAATATTTAACTGAAGAAGCTGAAGAATACTTTTAAAATCCCGAAATATTAATATAAAATTATAGATGACAATATTCAGACATTTTAGAAATTTTCTCTTGTGTGTCAAAAACCTTTATTTAATTTGTGAAGACCTCAATAAATAAAAATTGAAGGCTTCTCAAATGTGTCTAACATTATACTTTGTTTGAAGAAATTTTAAAAATTGTAAACTTGATGCTTGCTAATATAAACTTTATCTTGTGATAATATTAGATAGGAGTGTTTTAAAAAGTTTTATGATTTTTTTTTGCTTACCTGAAAACCTCGTAAACATTCCATAGAAAAATATCCGAATTTCTTTTTCTTTTAAGGAAATAATAAATTTCATAAATAAAAACTTTAGATACTTAAGTACTTCAATTTTTGATAAGCTTAAGTACTTTAACCCTTTCGCGGGCAGTGGCTATTAGGTCTAGCCACATGTTAAAAAAATTTTCTCCAAGAGGATGGTGGATATTTAGTCTATCCACATGCGCTAATTGAAGCTAAACGCATAAAATTCAATACAGATGGAACCACGATACCTTTTTTTGCATTTCATGTCCTCTGATGGGTAGTTAAAAGCAGTTTTTCTCGATATAAATCTCCAAATTGTATTTTGATTACTATAAAAAAAATTTCTGATCTTTGAAAAAAATTTCAACATGTCTTAAGTATACTTTTCTCTCATCTGAGAGAATTAAGCAAATGTGCAAATAAAAAAAGATTTATATTTTTAAATTTATATTTTATATAAAATGGTTTTATTTAGGTTTTTTGAAATCTTTTATATGTAGATAGAGGCTCTATATCCACTGCCCACGTAGAACAGAAAATGACCTTGAAATTTTCGCTTTTCCTTCTCTCTCGAGAGAGCACTTAGAATCAAGTGAGAATGTTGGGGGGAGGGAAAATAAACAAACTTTGTTTACAATATGTGGTACGAGATACTTTGGTTCGAAAATATTTCATTATAGCTCTTCTGCTCCGAGAAAACCTTTGCATATTATTGAGGAGCATAAAATACTTTGAATACTTTTTGCTGATGGATGTATATATATTTTTAAATAACATTTCCGTTTTATAAGATAATTGTACATTGATTTTTATTATTATTATCAACGTAAAGTAGAATTTGTGTATATTTGTGTGAACAATGCCTACAAAAACTTATCTGTTCAAGAGGCTCTTGCTATATTTGAAGAATTGTCATCAGATGATGATTCAGCGGCCTTTAATAACAGTGATACTGATGATGAAGATTACGTTAAAAACGTTGCTCAAGGGGAAAATATTTCTTCAGACGATGAGAAGAAATTGATGAGATACAGTGTCCTTCTACTTCCCAGACAGAAGTAAAATCGGGTAAACTATATGAAAAAATAGATATCCTCCAGAATTCACGAAAACATATCCCAGTCAAAAAATAAGGTAGTCTGTACAGGAGATGATATCTTTGCAGTACCAGAGAAAAGACGTTCATCCTTCTCGATAGCTGAGTCGATCCTGCAACACACCACTGTACCTTCAAGCAAATGGTCCTACTTGTTTTTAAAAGTTTCACAGTAAGTAGCTCATCAAATTTTTGAAATAACTAATTTAAATCCTCAAAAATATTACTTTATTTCTAACTTTTTATACTAAAATTAAATAAAATATAAAATGTGGATATATACCATTTAAAATGTATTTTTAGTAAGTATTCTACTAAGTACAATTGTTCTATATTATTTAATTACACTTGCACTTTGTATTTAATTGTTATTGAAATCGTTATTAGCATAAATGTTAATTTTTGGCAAATGTTTGTTAAATAAATGTTTTGTTTAATACAGTTTGTTATAATGTGATTCATTATTTCTGTCCTGAAAAGTAAGTCAAATGTCTTATGTGCGCAGTGGCTATAACGTCTAGCCACCACCCAGGAAAAAATCTCTTGATCAGATATTTCTTTTGTGACTAAATAATGTTTATACAGGATGAGAACATTACATTATCAATTACTTTATCACAGAAAAGTGTATTTTAGCTTTGTGCCCGCTAAAGGGTTAAATGAAAAAAATAACAACGAATTTCTTTCCGACATTAAAATCAGCGGGAAAAAACCACTATACTAATAAATATAAACAATCGGGAAAAAATATTAAAACTGCAAATCATATCAGGCACAATCAAAATATTTTTGTTCAAAAAATAAAAACTTATAAACATGCAATATTTTTTTTTCAAAATTTAAATTTTATTGTAGATTTATTTGTTCAGATTATATATGCTCTTAGGGCAGCAGTTTTTCTAAGTCTAGCATACAACAATTATATATACTTTTTTTTTTTAAATTCACTTCGAGAAATATTTGCGAGATGTGACACAAAAAAACGAGACTGGTCGAAGTAATCATTGTACTTACGGAATCAGTGCTCCATGACAGTATCACCTTCAAAGAGAGTAGTTCCCTTCAACATTCACACCCTTTTGCATTCGGTGCTGCTATTGCTGGTAATGGTTCTGGAACGAGGTTTTTGGACGGCCCTTCCGTTGATTCTCTGTTTTTGCCTGAACCTCTACAACTAAGGTAAAAATGAGTTCCTTTTTAGCAAGATTTAACTGTAGGAAATAAAAAAAAAGTCGCATGGGACCAAATCAGGTGAATAAGAAGGATGCCTCATAATAGTAAATTTTAATGCTCCGATACTTCTTGACAGATAGAGCCGTGCGAGCGGGTGCATTGTCTTGGTGCAACAACCATCCATCACTCCCAATTCTGGCCTTCCCCCCCCCTAATATTTTCATTTTAGTACTTCAATGTAGTAATTTTGATTAACAGTCTGACCATTGGTATAAGTGGAGCCTTCTCATATCATGAATTTTGGCAATGCTTCGGTCTGTAACCGCTGACCTTGGGTGCCCAGCAGGTTCATCATCTTCCATGTTGAATCTTCCAGCTGAAACCATCTTTTCAAACACATGTGCATGAGACAAAGTTTCATTTCCATAAGCCTCGGAAAAAATTTGAAATGTTTCCGTTGTAACGACTTCACTTGGTATGTACCCCACCCTTCTATTCACGCCAAGTTTTATGGCTCAGAGCAGATGGCTAAGAGACCATTGCACGTGGGGTCATTGCTTATTGTTTGGCCTCGAAGCGACGGCAACACTCTGACTGGAAGTCACAATGGAGTGCCCATAAAGGAGTGCCCAGAGAACATCGAACTACTATCGCGATACTTGGCAAGAATGTAGTCTGGTAAGAGATATGCAAATGATTAAAATTTTGAAACCAATGAGACAAAGGTAAGTGGGTTATGTGCATATGAAATGCGCAGCTGGGTGAGTTTTGATAAATGATTGCTCGTGCCATAGAATTATTTGGACAAATTTGTCAATTTGGATGGACGGTATTGTGGCTGGAGATACCTTCGAGACATAACCGGTGACAATACGAACTGTTGTCGGACTTTGAAAGGAGACGTATGGTAGGCCTCATTGAAGCAGAATGGTCGAAGAACCGTATCGGCCGTCACTTGAGTCAGAGAGATGTGGTAGTTGCTCGGTATTGTCATTGATGGATCACGGAAGGGATAGTTTACTGTTGCGAAGGGTCAGGGAATCCCAGATTTGTAAATATTAGTGCAAATATATTAGCATTATAATTAAATATTAGTATACCCAAATGTGCACGATAATCGTGTAATCATAAAGGGGGTCACGTCCTCGCCCACAACGTTGCTAGAATTGGTTCGATGTCATTTACCACCTTCCAGACATCCGGTGGTATCAAGGGAAGCCATTAGGTGAAATGGCCGACGCAGGCACAAAGAGCCAACCACCATCAAGATGCCTCCCATTGCCTCCATATCATAGACAGTGTCGATTGGATTTTTGCCGAACTCGGGCAAGCGGCAGAAATGAGGCCCGATTCTGTCTCAATGCGCTCAGCGCATACGCGTGTGGAGGCCGCCAGGTCACCTTTTTGACCTGGCATTTGTTGCCGAGGGGCATACGGCAATTGCACAAAATGTGACAGTGTGGGAAGCAATTTGTTGGGACGCACGATCACCTCTAGTTGTCTTTCAACAAACTTTGATGGAAAGCAGGTACGTCGACGAGATTTTAGCGCCAGTTATATTGCCTATGCTATCAAGTCTTCCTGGTACAGCAACACATAGCTCGTTCACATACTGTGCGATTCCCCCCAACCATGTCTTCAAGGATATGACTTACCTCTGTGGCCTGCCAGGTCACTAGATCTCTCACAAGTAGAGCACTTCTTGGATGTGTTTGAAGGCCAACTGCAGAATACTGATGAATTAACTGCCTTGTTGTAAAGATTACGGCAGGGTCTTCCGCAGAAGGTCTGGGTGACCTCATTAATTTGATGTAGTGCCGTGTTTTGGATTGTATAGCTGGTAGAGGTGGATATGTGCTACATACTGATATGTAAACTTTTTCATGCCACATCTTCTTACTAAAACAATCTGTTCTGAATTTGTAATCATTTACTTATCTCCTCATACACTACATACATGTTAAGTTTCGTGATAGTAGCTCGTTTCTTTCTGGGTACATATATATATATATATATTGTGACAGAGTGTATTTGAAAGTAATCTATGAAGTGTTTTATAAAGGAGTTTCTTAAAAGATATACTAAGGGAAAACTCTCAAAAGTAGAAATTGTCAGTGTGATTATCCTGATTAATTTTAACTCTAGGACAAAATATACTCTTTAGTGCTATTATATATACTTAACATAAGGAAAATTTCAAAAATTCAAATACAATGTGGAAATCTATGCTTTGCTTTCTTTCATGTCTTCCAAATCAATGCGAATAGAGGCACAGTGGCACACACAAAGGTGGGGTCCGGGATTCCAGACCTCCTCCTTTCTAAATCCCTTCATTTTTTTAAATTGATTCTACTCCTATGTGTATAGTACGTAAGATTTATTGAAATATTTGTTATTAAAAATTTATTTTATTAATTAATGCTAATTATTAATGCAATAATTTATTTTTTTACTGTTCGTTGTTTCCAAAATCGACAAAATCAAAAGAATATGTTTGACAGTGTGTTGAAGTATGATATGAGAATGGTTAACTTTCGACCCTGGCCCCCACTCTTGAAAAAATTTTGTGTGCGCCACTGAATAAAAATGATAGTTAAAAGCAATACCCAAAATACATCAGTAAAAAAAATATTAACGATATGATTCAAGCTCAGAATTTTGAAAACAGGAAAAAGAACCGAATAATAAGTAGGGGAAAAAAGCAATTATAGTAACCAGTCCCCCTTATTTAGAAAAAAAAATATATTGTTTAATTAAGATCATTATAGTTTTGTCTCAAAATATCTTGAATTTATCACCAACAACGAAGAAATTTATGTGACACGTTTTATTCAGATTATTCCTGCTTTCTTTCAGATTTTTGCATCAATGGTTTAATTTGCATATCTGGAATTTTTTTTTTTTCTCTGAGCACTGAATTATTTAGGACATAAAGGACACTTTTAATTCAGTTAAAATTACAGGATTACGTTTTCTACTCACAAATAAATTAAATGTTTTTCACCCGAAGAGATTTTTATCATTTTCTTTTGAAAATGTTTCGCTGTGCTAAGTACGACATTAGCATAATTATCTCTCATTATCTTCCCTTTTGCTAACCTTGCGTAAATGTTGCTGCTTAATTGAGTAATTTTCTATTCTAATTAAATAAAGTTTCTCTCGGCGTTCTTTTCCGAAGCTAAACTTTCTCCAGAAGATTATGTTGCATAAAAGCTATGTATATGAAGTTTATTTAAAAATAAATGTATTATGTTTGCTTTAATTTACATTGAAGATTAAATTTATTAAGTCAACTTAAAGGAACCAAGACATACACATTCAAAAAATTGATTTTTCAATTTTAGTATTAAAAAATAGGGCATATTTTTCTGAATCTAAAATGCATAACGCTCATATGTTCGCCGATAAAGTAACCTTAAAATATGAAAAAAGTAACTAATAAAAATACAAACAAACGTTTAGTTTCTTCACTTTTTCTTCAAAGCATAATTTTTTGCTTTTAGGTACAATTTTTTTTTAAAAAAAACTATTGCACTATAGTTTGCACCAAATTCTTTATACTTCTCTGCAGGATACCTGTGCATATAGTGAAACTATTTTTTTTTTTTTTTTTTAGTTTAGGTAATACATAGTTTTTAAAAAAATAGTTTTATGTATGAAAAAGGAGGAAAAATAGAAACTTTCAAAATAACAAGTTTTTATATTTTTTTAAAGAAATTATCTTAATATTTTACTAAAAAATAGGTTCACTATATTTTGTATATTGTTAAAAAATATTTTACATACTTAAGACATAATTTTTTTTAAAAAAAAATGATGCCTAAACATAAACACGTAATTTATGATGTAAAAAATTGTGTCCAACTTAAATTAAACAAAAAAAATAATTTTAAACTAAAAAAGTTATTTTTGTATTTCTACAGAATGATTAAAATGTCTTTATTCAGTTCACAAAAAAAATCTAAGCTCCATTGGAAAGTTTTAAAAATATATGCCCCCTCCCTCTTAAACAAATAATTTTAATTGTGGCATTTTACTCTTTCGAGCATGACCTGGTACCATTAAGTAAAAAAAAATTAAGGATTAATTTTAGACAAGAATGGTGCTATTATATTTCTGAAATAAATTTAATCATTACTACATTAATTGTAATAACATGCACAGCCACCTATCCTGCATAGTTGTTAGGGACGCTGACTGCTGTGCCGTAGGACCTGGGTTCGATTCCCGGAGAAGGCAATATTGTATAATGCCTTTACCGCAAATCATCTCATGAGGTTCGTATAAGAGAAAGAGAGGTAAGAGGCTTCTGACTACCTCCAGAGTGTTCACCCTCAAAGTTGGGGTGGAACCAAGCCAAATCGTACTGTTACTTATATGGTGCTCAAAGCTACGGCTAACGACCGGCAAACATCTAGCCCTTTGCCGCAATGAATTTTGTGGGCCTCGATCTGACACCATCAGTCTGGTTGCAATAGAAACAACAATAACACGTGCTGTTGTGTATCTTTATAGGTATATATGTTAAGTATGCATGAAGTAACAAATACAAAATTACCGTAAAATCCGCCGCATAATGCGAACTTTTAACTCAAAAAAATAAGATCAAAATTTACAGGTGCGCGTTATAAGCCGGGTAGAAAAATGATAGCTTTAAAAATAAAAATAGAGATGGTTATAATAAAATTTATACATATACATCGCAATATTGCTTATTTAAAAGAAATGACATACTTTATAAACTTAAAGAGTCATAGATCTAGAAGTATCCTATTTTTTCAAAAATCTGGAATAATACTTTGAATGTATGATTTCAAAACATAAGAGCATTGCATACATATATTTTAAGATACTTCGTAAAAAATATGGCACGCGCTATACAGTGAATATACCTAAAAACTAAAAAAATACATCTTTAAAGTATAGGTAAGCGTTATACGCCGGATTTTACGGTAATATATTTTGAAGAATTCATATTAAATTAAAATATATATGTACATTTACTATTATTTATGTAATACTCTTCTTCTCACAATATTAATTCTGAATTAATAATACATATATTCACTCTAAGGGGTTCAATCAGTGGTAGAATGCTTTTTCAATCAGTGTTCATTTCATCAGAGTAATTTAAGACTGAATTTCAATTCAGTAAATCATCGAAGACAAGTGTAAGATTAATTATAAATTTAATGACAAATGGAGTGCATCTGCACTCGTTCACGTACAGAATATCTCTGATCAAAACAAAAAAGGTTTTTAGAAGCAGCGCCCTCTATACTGAAGGGGTTCTACCAACATATTTGGGAAATAAATATGGACTCAAAAATAATTTGAAAGGGATAAACATAAATCTTAAATAAGTTAATGAAGCATAAATTTAATTTATCGCAAAAAAGTATTAAACAATGCTTTCCCTAAACATGTTACTACGTGAATAAATATTCATAATTACTTGTTTAACTTATCGCTTTTAAGCAAACTTATATCTTTGTCGATAGAAAATCTTTTTGATTTTAAGACATTTTGGAATATTTCTTATTCGTAAAGAGAGAAAATTGAAGCAGTACCAAATTAAGAATGAAACTATGCATAAATACAGAGAAAGTGAATAAGTACCTTCCAGAGGAAACATCAGTTTAAAACGAGAAGAAGCCGCGATTGATTAGTGGTCATGGTCTCGGACTCGTAGCTGGTTTTTTCTAGTCACTGCTTCAATCCTGATACCACTTAAGACCCATCGTGCAGAGGGGCTGATGCATTTCAAATCTGTCATGGTTCAAAGTCCTCACGTAGGTGTGGTGTAGAAGTTAGGAGAGTGGGTGAGCGATTGAATATTAATATCGTACTCTGTTTAGCTACACGAGGGCTTGTGGTGACGGACTACGTAATTTTGAACCATGGTCAAGTGACGTGGACGACACCTAAGCTGGCACTCCCTCTCCAAACTATCACACCACACCAACGAGAGGACGTTTAAGCTCTCGACAGATTTAACGTGCATCACTCCCCTACACGTCTTAGGAGAGTGGAGACATTTGTCAAAACTATGAGATACTTCGCAAAAACCCCTCGTATAAAACACACACACTCACTGGTTAAAATAAATTACGTGTACATAGTGCTTAACAAATTAAGAGAGAAAAAAAATATGTTTACTAGAGGTAGTAGCAACTCAATTGAATATTTTTTCCAGGGACTTCTTGTTAGGTCAAGCTTAAGGGACTGCACTTTGTTGAGCAGAAGGAGATGTCCCACCAGTTTAAGGTGTAACCCTGACTTTAGAAACTCCATTGATGTTATCATTAACGAAAATTAAAACATTATTATCTGTATGTCTCTTCTTTTTATAAGTATGTTTTTTTTATTTTCCTTCTATCCTCGACAGCACCTGGTGGGCCTTGGCCTTCTCAAGAAGCCTTTTTCAGGCCCGCCTTCTTCCTACTAGTGTTTTCCAATTATTAGTTTCAAAACTAGGAGATCTTTTTCAGGACCATCATTCCATCTTAGATTTGAACAGCTTTTTATCCGTGTGATAATTGGTTGGGCATTGAAGACTTTTAGTGGTGCAAACTTCTTCCTTTCGGCCCAATTAATTCGTAGTATTTTGGTGAAATTAACGATGTCAGATTCTTTATATCAGTGATAGAGCGCTCCAAATTTTATTTTCTTCACCTCGTTCCAGTTTTCTTGAATTCCTCTAAGAAATACATCAAAAAATCTTCCTTTCTTGGATACTTATCATATTCGTATGTGTTCGAGACATGGGTCAAGTTTCACTTGCATAAGTTAATACTGATCTTAAAAGACTTTTACACAATAGAACCTTTGTGTTTCTTTTGATTAAATTCGATTTCATATATTTTAGTATTCTATTAAGACATCTATTACCATAGTAATTTTCTTTTTGTGATTTCAGTAGTACAATCATTCCTATTGTTAATTTCACAATCTAAATAAGTGAAACTGTCATATTAACTTAAAAATTATACTGTTCAGTTTTAAAGTGGGAATAATTAAGGTATCCGACTACGTTCGGAACCGTGATTTTGCAAAAAAGTGTAAATGGATAATATTTATGATATTTAGTGTCACTTAGATTAGAATACATGTATAAAATTGTTTTAAGGGTATTATAATAAAAAAGATTATTTAAATACAATATTTTGGCAAAAAATTAACTTAGAATAACCTTTTTTCCAAATGTTCTCCGTTTGTAAAAAATGCTTCTATTGTATTAATATTTTGCCTGTATTCAGCTCAGACCTCTGTACAGAGGTTCAACTAGAATTTTTGAAGTGCATAACTTGGAAGTCGGTTTATCCATGTTTTACGAAAACAGAAGAGAGAAATTTTAAGAAAATACGCCGATAATTATTTCAAATGGTTGTAACTCTGAAAATAATGTGATTTTTTCACAAATCATAGTTGAGCCTCTGTACAGACGTCTGAGCTATGTACAGGCAAAATATTATTATAATAGAAGCATTTTTCACAAAAGGAGGACATTTGGAAAAAAGGTTATTCTAAGTAAATTTTTTACCAAAATATTGTATTTAAATAATTTTTTGTATCATGTCCTTATATAAAACAATTTTATACATGTATTCTAATCTAAGTGACACTAAATATCATGACAATTATCCATTTATGCGCTTTTTTAAAATCATAGTTCCGAATACCTTAGTTCGGATACCTTAAAGCATGATTTAGTGCAAGGTATGTATTTGGTCTTATTCTCATTGATTCTGAGTCCAAGTCTGAGGGTCACTTCCTCTAAAGATAAGAAGGCTTGTTTTAATGCAGTAAGCGTTCAAGAAATAATATCAATGTCGTCAGCAAAATCCAATGATTTATTAAAGGTATTTCCTCTGGTATTGAAATTGGAATCCCTTACCATTTTTTCTAATGCTAAATTAAAAAGAAGGC
>BMAV01021346.1:0-21903 GCA_019973955.1 Trichonephila inaurata madagascariensis | reverse complement strand
GATTAAAATTTTAATACTCGAATATACACGGTGAGAAAATAAATGTTAAATGAAAAACCTAATTTTGTTTAGATCAGAAATAGTTAATTATCCTCACCCCACCCGACCCTCTCCGACATATGTAATTTTGAATATATATATATAAAGACATTCGAAATAAAATAGCTAAACCCACACAAAGTATTAAGTAAATTGTTGACTAATTAATCATGAAAGACAAGCACATAAAAATACCTTAAAGTATATATAAAAAGTATAATTAATTTAAAATCAAATGTGATTTTTTAAGTTAAAAGTCAAAGAGGAAGCAAATACTTTTAGTAAGTTGCCACGTATCAGTAATTTTATTAAGAGCACTTCTTATACACAGCCCACATGCCAATCGCCACGCGAGTAGTGGTAGAAAAAATGAAAAATGTTACAGTTAACCCTCCAGTGAAAGGTGAGTAGTTGATCCCCTCATGCAATGAAGGGGAACTCACATGTTGATTGATGAGGGAGTCCCGGGGATGGTTAATTGATTGAATATTAATGTCGCACTGATCAGCTACACGAGGGCTTTTGGCGACGGACCACGTAATTTTGAACCATGGTAAAGTGACGTGGACGACACCTGAGCTGGCACCCCTCTCCTAATTACCACACCACACAAACGGGAGGACGTTTCAGCTCTCGACAGATTTAACGTGTATCGCTGCCCTACACGGCGAGTCTTTAGTGGTACTGGGCTCGAACTCGTGACAAGGCAAGCCACGGCCCGATACCTATACCACTCGGCTACCGCGGCCACGGCCCGGAGATGGAACACAACAGTATGGTTAATATTCAACTTTTTTGCGCGAAATTGAAACATTGTGCAATGTTTTGATTTTGTGCTGACCCTCACTGATATTTCGTATAAAGATCGATAAATAAATACATAAAACACATAACATTAACCAAATGCAATTTTTTTTCATGGCTGATTCAGTAAAAAATAATATTTTTTAACAATAAAAGTCCTACAGAGTTGCTGAAAAAACTATTAAAATCCAAGAGTGATATATGATTAAAATAATAAAGGAAATAAAAAAAATAATTGAATTTTTCTAATTTCTTAATATAGTTACAAACAAACCTTTTTCACAATATTTAACTTACATAAAATAGTATTTTTTCATCTTTTAAGTAAAAAAGGAATACTTCATGTTTCAAAATACTTTCATTGGTTTGTTATTTTTTTTAAATATTATTTATGAAAAAAGTTTTATTTTTATAAAAAAAAATGTTAATTAAGAATATATGCATGAAATATTATATTTTCGAACGAAAAAATATACATCTGAAGGAATGTTTTTGAATTTTATAAAATGATAAACTTAAAAACAGAAAATGATTGATGAATATACGAAAAAAAGAGGTTGGAGGGAGCATACCTCATTCTTATTTCTACACAATGAGGCGTATTTTCATATTTTCTGTCATTTTTCTTTAAATAAAGCATCCGTGCATATTTTTAGGTGCATATTTATTTTACATTTAAATAGAATAAACAAAGTTGTATTGAATTTTTCTGTTTTTATTTTGAAGAGAGTATTGTACACAGAAGTGCCACTAAATTAGGAATAGCAAGAGCTGTGCAAATTTTGTAGCGCTGCGCATTATTTATGCGTGAGTGAGGGCGCAGTAGTAACTATATATAAAGAGCATACTGTGGCTGTTCTGAATTAGTTGTTGGAATTGCCAGAATGGGTAAATTGCATAATTTAGAAACCTTCAATCGCGGACAAATCGTAAGTGCGCTATGCATGGACCATTCAATTTCCAAAATCGTCAGACAGCTAGAATTTTTAAGATCGACAGAGTCAAGAGTATACGAATAATGCATGGATGATGGACAAAAAACTAGCAATCAGGCAAACTGCAAAGGGCAATTAGCCTTAACAGTGCGTGGTGAGAAACGACTCAGTCATATTGTACGTAGCCACGAAGCCAAACGTTTGCTCAAATTATCACCCAGTTGAATGACGGTGCATGGCACACAGTGAAGGTACTGTTTAACGCTCGTTTCACAGCATGGATTTCGGGAGCCATCGACCTACGTGAGTACCATTGCTCAATGCTCGCCATTTAGTTGTACGTCTTGCCTGGGCAAGAGAGCGCAGATACTGTAGAGTAGAGGATTGGAAACGATTCCAACTACTCAATGCAGACGAGAGGCTGAGAATATGACATCAGGCTCATGAAGCCATGGATCCTGCATGCTAGGATGAAAATGTACAAGGGCATGGTGGATAAATCATGGTTTGGGGTGTTTCTTTGTGGCAAGTTTGAGATCTTAACCCGCGATCACTCGCGCGGGGTGTTCTGTACACCCCAGCAACAAGAAAATCCTCCCAGATTTCTAAAAAAAAGGGCATAACCACGTTTTTTTTCTTAGCTGAAATTTTGATCTTTGGGGCCCGGGTCAGAACCCTTTAAGGAACGATTGAAATGAAATGACCTTGAAAATTTTATCTGGGGCTGAAACCCCCGCGAGAAGTTGAGCTTTTGTATACGGCTCTAAAAATTTTGGAAAAAATGTTTAAAATATTATTTTTCCTTTTCTACTATCATTATCTCATTAATTATAAAGATATTTATTATAGGATATACGTTTTACGGGTTTAAAAAAAAAATAAAAAATTATGTGTTTTAAAAGAAAATTTTGTATTTTAGTTTAAATTAATTTGTTTTTGTGTGCAAAAATTAAATAATTTTATTTTAAAATAAAAACACATCTTTCTTTATAAAAAGTATCATAATGACTTTTTTTTTTTTTTTAAATTAAATACAGGGGAAAAGTTGGGGGGTGTTTCACCCCCGCAGTAAGAAGGTAAAAAAACGGGGAGGAACCGGTTAAGTGTGTTACCAACCTATCTAAAAGAAATTGGGCGGGTTGCTGGGTTCCCACATCCGTTTATTTTTTTCTTTATCCAACGGTAATGGAGTTTCCATAAAGACAACTGTACCTTTCTCAATTATTGGCTCAGTTTTTTGGGTGAAATTACCGCTTTTCTGTCATAAACCCAGAAGCTCGGGCTTAAATCCTGTTCGCATCCGGGGTCTTTTGGGAAAATGGCGGAAAGACATCCCCACCACTAACAATCCTTAATGAATTATGGCAGCTTTGAATATTTTGCAAGTCATTTCCCCCGGAACGTTTCCCGAAGCTTTTGAATCTACCCTTTTTGTGGCAGCCATTATCAACGAAAGAGGAGGCCCAACTCGTTACTAGGTAGGGGGTCTCTAATTCAGTGGCACTTTTCAGTGTATTTAAAAAATCACATATTTTATATTTTTAATTCTCGAAAATAAGTTAGTGCTTTAATAATCATATATTTGTAATCATTTTGTCTATTAAATAAAGGAAATAAAGAGACTTTTGTAAAGTTTTGCATTTGCATACTTAATTAAGCTATGACTTACCCCAGCAAGTTAGAAAGGGCCAGAGACTCATCCCCAGGCTTCTCGAAAATCTTTAATTTGAGAAAAACTGTTTGTTCTAACCAATGACCCTTCAGTATAAATCTATATGACAGTATTCATGAGAGCTAAAATTTCTTTATCACACATCTGTACCCCTTTTAGAAGTGGCAACCACCTACAATCCTTAAGTACTGGGATGAATAAATTCCCCTGCGCGACCAATATTTGTTTCAAAAATATTTCCTACCAACAAACTTCATTTTTCCTGTGGAACGACTTGATGGTTTTGCTTGCAGTGTTGTACGACTCCGTTATGTGTGGTGAATGAATGTACCAACTGAATAGAAAAGAAAATAAAT
The DNA here is from genome assembly GCA_019973955.1 of Trichonephila inaurata madagascariensis. Lineage (NCBI taxonomy): Eukaryota > Metazoa > Arthropoda > Arachnida > Araneae > Nephilidae > Trichonephila > Trichonephila inaurata. Next base: position 18,097 of record BMAV01021346.1, on the reverse strand, counting down.
ATATAAAGTGGTCAAAAAATGCAAAGTCGCAATTCCCTACTTAGACTTCAACAAAAGAAAATTTTTATTTTAACTACTTTTTATTAAATAGTTACAATTAATATAAATATGTATATACATAGACAGAATCACAACATTAAGTGGTAATTCATTTTATTCATTATCATTAAAGTATAGTATTGTCATCGAAAACAATCGTATATAAAATTTCATTTCAACTGAATGCTTTAAAAACCTTTCGAGTTTTGACACAAGTCGCCGAAATAGCTCGCTAAGTCGTCAAAAATGACGCCAACGTAGCTGTGTAAAAGTGTATTTGTAATTCCTAAATAATTAGGTTTTAATCAATTACTTTTAATAATTATAATTAAATTATTGTATTGCCGCTCCAAAATAATCACGTATATAAAATTTCAGCTCAATGGAGCGTTTTTAAAAGGTATTTTGTTAAAGATTGAAAATTCACCAAGATAAATAAATGTATAGAGAGTGTGAGCTGATAGTAGGAATTGTGAGAAAAGAAGTGGAACATCTGTGTTTCTATTGAATGTTAAAACTTCCAGAAAAATAAAATCTCATCTAACAAACGGAGAAGAACAAGATGAAATAATGATAATAAACATGATAGGGAAAGTAAGTTTGAGAAAAACGATTAACATTTCTTTTGAGTCAAAAGAAATATTTTGAAATGCTACCTAATGAATCCCTCGTTCGAAAAAAGGTATAAAACTAAAAACTGGTGTACCATGACAAACAGATCTCGTCAAAAAGATACAAGCAAGAAAAAAAGTTAAACATGCTTTGTCGATCATTAAAGGACACAACACTAGAATATATAACTTGAACAAAATACAACAGGTTTTAAATACAGAAACCCCTTCCCTGTAATGTTAGGGGAAAAGTGTGTTGCAATTTGTGTGCCTTTATGAAAGTCACAATACTATTTCAAAGTTATTTTTAGTTCAGTTTGATTTCGATTTTTCCTGAAATTGTCAAAAGAAAAATTGAAAACCCTTAAAAGTAGGTTAAGTATCCTTTCTTTTAATTGAATTACCTCACTGCAAATTGGCCGATTTTTTATCCTGTGCAATAAAGGTAATAAAATAAAGCTTGGGATAGCTACCGTCATTTCCGCGAGACCATTAACGTTCGAATCGAATGTGCGACATCTCGGGGTAACAAACAAAATGATCAAGCGTACTTTATAAGAAACTTTAATAGTAGTTCAATTAAATTAGCAATTTTAATTTTAACCTTATTATTTGAACTTGAATAATACGATATTTAAATAAATTTCAAAAAGGGTACAGTTTTAATGGTTTCTTAAAAGAATTATTGCTTTTACTAAGAAAATTCTGGCCATATACATACCTCGAATAACACAAATTAATAAGCAATCCAAACGTTTGAAGTTGTTTAAGATAAAATCTTCCCATTTATTTGCATTTTAAAAAATGTAGTTCAAACTAAGAGTGATATATATGTTTTTCTATTATTCAAATACATTGTATATGCACACAATAACATAAAATATTTAACTACTTATAAAATGTAATTTAAAGGAGTTATGTAAAATAAATGTTATTTTTAATCGAGCCTTTATCCACTTTGATCCCTTGTTGTTAGAACAAGCGTATTCGCTAGAATTGCCAGTAGCTAAATTAAATACTTTAGCAAAAATAAAACGCATTCCATTGTGCACAACATTGCTTTTAATTTACAAGTTTTAACACAGTATTAACCTTTGTAGAAGTTTCTTTACAGCAATAATTTTAAAATGTTCCTCTCTTTGGAAAAATGAGAGGACCCTGCAGTCGCAATGAAAATTGCCAATTGAAAGTTACTAGGATGCGCAACTCCACTTCAGTAATTAGATTACCAGTTCCCGTGATAATTAGTACCTTTGTAGAACGATCAATCAATCGTTAGTTGATGACACATTATCCCTACTTCTACTTATTACCTTAATCGCAACAGTAGCACGAAAACCTGAAGGGATACACTGTGATAACAGTTTACAATTTTCTTCAAAATGACTGTTTTTCAGAAATGCAAATATTAAATGTGACATATATATATTCAAAATATAAACAAATATCGTTGTCGATGGCTTTAAAACCAGCGTTCAACAAATTGTGGGGTTTGCCCCTGGAAAGGAGGATAAGCCTACTTCTTGGGGTGGTGGGAGGGGCGCGAGCATATCAAAAAGTCGAAAATAAAAGATTTGCAAAATAATTATCGAAATTTGCTGAAAAGTGAGCAAATTGAAATACATTCTCTTTGACATAATAAAATTAAAATATATAATCACCCTAAGATAAAAAGATACTCATGAATGTAATAATAGTGCTGCAAAAGTATTTGATAATTAATTTATCAATACTAAATTAAAACAAGTTTAGTAATTACTAGTGACTTCCATGGTTTTGTCATATACAAAAATATAATACTTATCTTAATAATTTATGCAGGTTATAATTAAAGTCATATTGTAGTTTTTAGCTTCTTTAAAGTACCTTATTATTGCATTCAATACATAGTTGTATATCTGTTTTATGAGGGGGGGAAGGGGGGGTGCGAGAAAAATTATCACTTAAAATTGGCTAAAAATATTGAAAGTTTGGAGAATCGCTGCTTTTAAAACAATACTGACATAGAATTAGGTTTTGAAATAAAACCTTTATTTGGATCAATAAAATGAGGGTGTTTCTGATGCTGGTAGAGTAATTTTTTAAAGCAACTATTTTTAAGTATGTCTTTCAAAATAATATATGCCTTATGTGAAGAATAATTTATCAACAATATTGTAAATGGGGCCACTTATTATTCCCCTTTCATGACTTAAAAAATACTTCTTCATTCATATAACCAAACTCAATGGCGCAACAGCCAAAAGCCTAATGTGCTACATCTGCTTTCAGGACCTTGAGCGCTGAGGCGCATGAACAAAAGATTCGAAAAAAAAAAAACGCCGCCGTACCCCAGTATTTAGTTTCCATAAGCTTGCACTCATTTACCCACTAACTGAGATGTAAAGTGCTGAGTCGACCTTGGCCAATCCGGGGATTTGAGCCCGGCACCAGTGACGTGGAAGCCCTACACACAATATTCAGTCACTGGGAGTGTTCTTCTATTCATATATTTCAACGAAAAACCCCAGTTTGTTTCCCAAGTTCTAAAGCTTAAGATTACAAAAATAAATAAATAAATAAATAAATAAAAAATAAAAAAAAAATCTCTAATATTGTGTTGATGTAGTATACATAAAAAAAATCAAACATTTATATTTTTGCCAACAAACAAAAATATAAAATTGATTACATTAAAAAAAATAACCAAAGAAACTTAAGTCATGAGTTGTTTTAAAAAAATTGAAAAATTTAAGGACTTTGTTGACTAACATTACTCAAAGGCTCGTCGAATTTGGGTGGAGAACGTTATATAAGGTGATTCAAAAAAGAAGTATTTCACTTTTGCAGCTACTGTAAACAGTAACAGACACAAAAAAAAACATGTACCCAATCTCATTGAACCATAAGCTAGAAATGTACCCCTTTAGTTCTTCTGGGTAAAAGCATTTGGAATTGGGCGGCGGAATCATAGTTGGTATGTCATGTAAATAGTCACAGTGTAATAGCCAGTGTCTGCAGTAAAAGAAGGCTTTTTGTGTTCTTTTGAATTTAGCAAAATGGAACCCGCAACTTCTGTGCAAATCGGGCATCTTAGATCACGATTCGTGAAAACGAACCTCCTCCAAATCAGAAAAATCTATCGGGCAATCGTATGAAAATTGAAAACTTAAAGATGTTTGCGCACGCAAGTAAAAGTCCTAGGATGAAGCTGCTGGGAAAACAACGTATCACTGTCATTATCGATGACCTGATAACTTAATACACGTTAGTGAAATGGATTACCGCTGATCTGTGTCGCCTGTCTACTTGTTTCGCAATTCAGTGCTTCTCAAATTCTCTACCATTATTTGCGATCCAATATTCAATCATAATTTTCTTCGCAATCCCTCCTCCATACAATAACAGTGTATTGAATTCAATTATACTATATCTTTGATGCTAATGCTAGAATACGACTTAAACCTCTTGTTGTTTCACCTGCGTATATAAAACATCTCACCTCAGCCAAAGCGTTATTTTCCCCTCGGACGTTTATATACGTCTTTCCAAAGCAGCACGATCTTATCTGTGCACTGCTATCCATAATATTATTCTGAGGGCTGTGGAAAGCAATAAAAGGATAAGAAAAATGTCCGGTGGCATTGGGAGCGAATTACGTAACTTTTAATCGGCAGTCAAGTGGGATTAAACATAACCGAACAAATTATCAAGTAATCGTTAATACACGCCCATGAGGTCACTCGGTAATTATCAAACTGTTTTTAACTTATTAGTATGATTAAATTACTGATAAAATACATGTACACAGTACTGATGCATTTTAAGTGTATTGTATCAGTGTAAATGTGATTTTATTTTTTTATTAATCAGAAAGTATCATTTTAAGTTTCTGTGCAAATTAATAATTGTTTAAATAACATTTTGTTTTCGACTTTTCAATATGCTGGCGTTCCTTAGGCGTGCCCCACAGTTTCACAAAGACTGATATAATAACTTTACAAAATACAAAACACAACCATAATTACCGAATTCATTCTTAAAATCCACCGGAGATGCATAAGTATCATAAGAGACTAGTCCCACTTGATCAAGAGGCCACTGAAAGAATTTCGGCAACGCAGCAGCGAAGATGATAACAAATATATTTCTGGGTGATAGCAACCAAATTGCAGTATATAATTGTATATACATAAAACCACATGGAATCACTGTCGATTATTATTAAACTTGTTCTAACTTATATTGTTAGATTAATTATCGTAAAATACATAGCAGTATTGATACATTTATAAGAATATTATATCAGTGTAAATGCGTATTTTACTTATGTCAGAATGTATTTTGTTTACTTTCAGTGAAATAGTAATTTTTAAAAAAAGAATCTTTTGTTTTAGACATTTTGATATGCTCGCACCCCTTCATAGAGTTAGTTATCACGCCACGCTTGGAGAAAGTTGGTTTACAATATTAGAAATTTGAGACTGTTTTTACCAAAACTTAAAATTATCCCATACCGTTACAGGGGACATAATATCTTCGATTGTTCTTGATTTGTAATGCATTGAGAAACTGTATACTTCTTTATGAATTACTATACATTTTGAGTCAATTTAAGAGAGAGAGACATTAATTGTGTTAAACACCTCAATTGCTTCTGCCATCCATATATAATAAACTTTTAAAATTTTGTAGAGTAAAACAGAAATAGTTTATATAGATGGGGAAGTTTCCTCAGTGTTTTTAAATTTCTGCAATCGATAAAATGAGAACAGTTTTTTATAACGTCAAACCAAAAAATATAAAAAATTCAAAAATACACAAAAATAAATTCGGACGAGGGAAACTTAAAAAAGAACCACTTCCCTACAAATTTCAAAATGCATACATATTTGTAATATCTCTTTTATATTTAACGACGGACGTTCACTTGTTGCCAATGGCAACGCAAACTATTTTATGAAAAGTAGCAAGAATGAGAAAGCAGAAATTTAGAAAACGGCTTCTAAGTTATAAGAGGGAATGTGACATGCTTTTGTATTGATGAGTAGCTGTCCCAAGAGCAAAAACAACAGAAACTTTTCACTCAGTTTTCGTGGATTCCTAATGAGATTGAAATCAATAGTTTTTATTTATTTTCCCTATAAAGCAAAAAATTTATGATTCCCAAAGAAATAATTTTTCCACCTCAAGAAAATTTCCGATTTTAATAAAATAAAATAATGTAGAATAATTAAACAAGATTTAATATATATAAAATGGCTACATATACGTATATTAAATATCTATTTAGTAGTAAACTTATACATATAATAATATAACACAATTTATGTATATATTATATTATAAATTTTAACATTATAAATAATGTAATTTTTAAATGTCGTTCTAATTTAAAAATTGAGGTTTCATTACGTACAAAATATAATACAGAATTATTAAAAAGTCTCTTCTAATATTTTATATATAGAGATTTCTTAAAAATTATATATATATATTAAATTAACTAAAGTTATACTATAAAACGTACATATTCCCTTGAATAAGTGAAAGTATGAGTCCTGTTTCAACTGTTTTATCCCTTTCGTCAAAATGGAAATTCGCACATTAAATGCAACAGAACTTTGAAATTAACCCCACAGTAAGATTTGGATATAAAACAAACATCTGTTGGAAAAATGAAATATCTGTTCGTAAATCATTTTCATCGCGTGGCAAACATTATAAATTATGAGAGTTGTATTTAATACACCTTTACACGCGTATGCATAATAAAATGTATTCTTTTATATTTCTTTTCATTTATTTTGGGTAATCTCTTCCTGTCCATCTCTAACGAACCAATCTCCATTGTACAACCATACAATATTATACCGCTATAACAACTTAACCTGTATATAGAGAGCATATTTTATGTATTTAATGTTTTATCTTTTGCGTGTAATTATTGTTTCAATCTTAAAACAGTATAAGCAGTTTATATTTAGGTGTTTTACCTGATGTGTATATGGTTACTTTCCGTTGTACTTCGCTTTTATAATGGTACGTATTTGCAAGCCAACGTCATCCCTCATACATTTTACCATGCTTCAATGGAACACTTATGAAATTTTGGCAATACAGCCACTGAAACTTACTTTAAAACTATATGGATGCTTCTTGGGACATACTGAAGAAATCAATAACATCACGATCTATGACGGTGCTGGATTTTCCTGAGAAACCGCTGGAAGCATAGAAGCCTCTAGGAAATTGTTCTTGGCAACTCTTCAGTTAAATTTTCCTTTTACGACCTTAATTTTACTAACTTATAATTTATGTTTAAAAAATACAGTGTGAAGAAACCTTTTTATATGTAGAAAGATTTATGTTTTATTTTCTGTACAATATTTGTTAAAGTAAATATTGGCTAACAGCGAAATAATGTATGGTAAAAATATAAAGATGTAAAAAACGTTTTGAAACAGAAAAAAGAAAAAATCATTTACCCCTCAAACTGATTGACAGTCAATTTATAAGTTTGGGCAAAGTTCTCTAAATGTGATGAATCAAAGAATGAATACCTAAATAAAGTGGTACTTTTATTACTTTAGTGTAGTATGCACCCAACTTTATAATCCACTACGTTTGGAGCCGTGATTTTAAAAGTTTACAAACATAATTTTCATGATATTTAGTGTCACTTACATTAGAATACATGTGTGAAATTGTTTTTAAGGACATTTTACTAAAAGCATTATTTTTTAAATACATCCCCTATTTCGGTAAATACAACTTAGAATAACCTTTTCAAAATGTTCTGCGCGTTTGCAGTACCCTATTATAATAATATTTTGCCTGCATATAGCTCAGACCTCTCAGCCAGAGTAAGCTACTTGTAACTAATTTTGTTCTACTGCTCTCTTTGTGGTAGAAGTTTAGATTGAACATTTGGAAAGATGTGCTTGATGTAAAAATATTCCTACGCCTAAACAGCAGTAAAGCAATCCATTAGAACCCGGCAGGGTTTTAAAATTGTCTCTAAAATCTAAATATACCACCAAATGCTGCAGTAAAAAGCCAGTTGTTATGCAAAATCAAAGTGTCACCCTTTATCTCTTAGGGTTAAAATTCCATAACTTAGAATAATTTCTTTACCATTTTTAGTAAATTTACCCTGCAATAATAAGTTAAAATTTTTGTGTTTCTTTCATATTGTGACAATTCTATAAACAAAATGTATTTTATAAGTGTATCCTACTACACTGTAGCCATTTTTATATAAATAGGAAACAATAAATTATATTTTTTAAAAAAAATACATAAATTTTTTTCTTAAATTTTTTTATTTTTCAAATATTTTGAAATAAGATGGCAATTCTAAATTAATAACGCTTGAAGAGCGCTAATATTATTTATAATTTTAGAAAGTTTCACGTATCAAAGATCTCATTCAGTGCGTTACCTTTTAGGAAAATACATGAATGAAAACTTAAATTAATATTTATTTCAGAAATGTTTTTATATTAATATCCTTGTTGCTATAAATTGTCATACTGTCTCTGTATATCAAAACCAACACGCTTGAGATAATGACGGATAAAGCAAAATGTGATGATAAATGAAATTCAATAAACGAGTCAAATGTAGCAACATAACGGATTAAAAATTTCTAAAAACTGAACATTGCGGTAAACCAAAGAGTCAAACTGCGAAACTATTGTATTGGTATTTCGTTTACGAGCATTTTAATAAATCCGAAATGGCGACCGCAACAATAATATACTACCACCAAAACAGAAAACAAAATACCTTTAAGTATTAGATTCCTGTATTGTACACAAAAGCTTGCGTAGTTTCATTTCGTACTTAAGTGAGCTGAAAAGATCACTATCAGCTTAGCCGATAACTTTAAATCAAACATGCAACTCTCTTTACTTTTCAATACTCCATCGATAATGTTTCAAATTGAATGCTGGAAGCTATTTCTTTTAATAGAAAAATAAAATGCTAAAAAAAAGTATGGTTTCTAATAAAAGTACAAAAGCTTCATTTAAGAATCAAAACAATCGAACGCTTATGAAACAGAATAAAATTAAATTGGGCTGAACGAAGGTTTTATCAGAGAAATAGGTGGTCACATATAATGAAAGAAAAGTGTTTGAAGAAAGATTTGTGTTAAGGTATCCGACTACTACTTGCGACAACTTTATTTGTTTTTTTTTTAAAAAATGGAGATATGGGGATTTTTTGGGGGGTTTTCATATTTAGCACGTTTTAAGAAAATATGATAAAATTAAGAAGAGAAAAAGAAATTATTTTTACTAAAATGAGAAAAAGTTGGGAAAAATTTACAAAAAATTACATAAATGGGGCCCATTCTGTACAAAAAGTTAACGAACAAATATTCAATTTTCATGTGTTACTTTCCTATTCATTTTTGAAATGACCTTCAGGATAAAAGATATTTTAATTTTTACAAAACTTAGAGCAATTTTACATAGTTATTATTTGAAATTGCTTAAAAATCAGTGATTATATTTACATAAGTGACTGTAAATTTTGTAAAAAAACAGTGATTAATAAATCTAAAGGTTAAAACACTTCTACTATTGTACACAAATAATTTCAGTTAATAACTGTGTCCGTTTAAACATTTTCAAAAAAAAAAACATATCGCGTAAAACGCATTTTAAAGTTTGACATCTTGCTTAAAGTAGTGGCATCTGTTTTTACTAAAATATTTGTAGTTCGTGTTCTAGTGAAAGGAAAATAATAAACGGTATTTTTATAAAGCTAATAAAATGACCTATAAAATACAATGATAAAAAAAACTGTCAATCTTTGCAAAATTAACGATACCTTAAATATCTTAATCAATTTAAATATACGGGGTGAACCAAAAGTTCCTTTCAACTTTAAAAATTCATAAAGATATACTAACAAAGAAGTGAGGTTTGCAAGGAAGGGCTCACTAGAAAAAAGATTTTTTTTAGCAACACAAATATTTTTAAATAAAGATGTCACCAGTAGAGGGTGTTGACATCTAAGAGATTATGTAGACTTACACAAATTGCTTGTACAAAACATCACGAAACACAATGACTTCTTATTCATTTTCAAATTATTATATCTTCCCTATCGAGTGTTATTGATAAAGTTGCTCTATTTGAACGGAGAGTCAGCAACTGCGTGCTAATTAACAGAGCTAAGGGAGTGGGGGTTTAGGCTAAGATAATGAATATGAAGAATTTTTGAGGTGGCAAGATTGCATCGCCTCCACGATCATTCGACCTTACTCCAGTGAATGCCTAATTATGGCGATATTTGAGATCAGTTTTGCATCTTTCATCTACTTCAACATTGGCCGAACACAAAGATTCTATCTTTGGTGAGGTCTCTGCAATTTATTCTGATATGTTGCATTCATTTGTAACGGGTGTGGTAAGTCGCCTTAGTTGTGTTGCACAATGCTCTGGAGGTCATGTTGAACAATTGCTATTGGAAGAGCAAAAGAATGGAGGCTGCGTACGTATTGTCTCTGCACATTTCTGGATTGTCGGTACATTGTTGACTCGTATATCAGCGTCCTCTTTTGGTAGAATTTTTGTCTAAAAAGTTTTTCCTGCTAAGAAATCCTCTCTTGCAGAACACATTTCTTTATGATCTTTTGCCCTTTTTAAGTAAATTTTAAGGTTTGTATGAGTTTTGGCTCTTACCTCTTTTGTGGACAATTTTAAAACCGCACTTTTATGGTCAAGCTTCCTCCTTTTTGCACTTTTAAAAGTCTAAACTAGAATTTTTGTCAAATTGATGTTTTTTAAAATGAGTATTTTTTCTGGAATTGTAAACGTGGCTAAAAACTGCATAATATAATGATTCAAAATTCAAAAATATTTAACTTGTCGATTGCAAGGCATTGTATGGCTGCTGCCAACAAGTATTTATAAAATCTACGTCCCTCTGTCGGCGATGCATACTTATGCTAGGGAATTCAGTACAAAGGAGTAATGAAAATTATTTATCATGTAATGTGATATATTCTGCCATACACATTCATTTTCAAGAGTCTTAATCAAGCGGAGTATCATGGGCGTTTATGTTCAATTAACACAACACGAAGCGAGTTTTCTGCATAGAGATGTTGGGACAAAATGAAGCTCGACATTATCTTGTTCGAAAGTGGCTCCAGGACGATAAGTCTACTTTCAACTAGTTACTAGTTCACTCACTCTAGGAATGGCGAATACATTCCATAAATAGAGCACCATTTTTAAATAATATATTCATTTTGAAATTTCGCATGAAAATTATTCCTACTCCAAGTATCTAAGAAATAAATTTTAAAGAGAAATGATGTTGTAAATAAACCTTCAATCTGCTTTTACCTCAATTTTCTATCTCACCTGCGATTTTCGCCTTAATCGTGATGCTATTGAATCCTACCTCTATCGAATGTGCCGCATCTAATTTGAATGAAATTTTGTATAGAGTCATCTTTTCTCCTATGGCATCAGTTCTTCTATTAATACAGTGTTTCTCAAAGTTTCAATATTTGCGACCCAGTATTCAACTGAAATTTTCATCGCGCACCCCTTCCATATAATATCAATGTATAGAATTCAATAGTGTCATACTTTGACGCTAAAGTCACAATACAACTTTAACCTCTTAAGTGTTAACGGCGTATAAAAATATCTCGTTCGCTCAGCCAGTGCGTTAATTGCCTCGGACTTATTTATACGTCTTTCCTAAGAGCTATTTTTGTGTGCAATGCTATCCATAAAATTATTCCGAAAGCTTTAGATTGCAATAAAATGACTTTGCCAGATTTACTTATTCCACAGGATTTGCTTATTTATTCCTATGTTCTACCCCCCTCTCTCCTCAATATATCACATACGCTCGCCTGGATGTACATACGGTGGCATTGAGACGCGAATAGCGTAATTTTTAATCGGCATTTATAAGGGATTAATCGTACAAATTGTTAAGATAAGTGTTAATTTTTGTATATAATTTTGTACATGACAAGCCCACGGAGTCACTGGTAATTATTAAACTTTCTTTTGACTTAGTATTCTTAATTTAGTGATTAAATTATTTATAAAATACATTGCGTAGTACTGATATGTTTATAAGTGTGTTATACAAGTGTAAATGTGCATTTTATTTTATTATGTCAGAATATATTTTATTTGTTTATTTTTATTAAATTAATGATTTTTTAAACAATCTTTTGTTTTTTTTTATTTCCCAATAAGCTCGAGGCTCCCTCACAGGGCTACACCCCTCCTTGGGGGTTCATCCCACAGTTTGAGAAACACTGTCTTAATATATAAATACACGTGATATGCATATTCAAGAGATTAACGGATTATTATTATGATTTTTTCTTAAGATGTTTGCACGATTAAACGTTGGACTACTATATTTAGGCCTTAAGAATTTAATTTTTTACAAAAATTTTAATAAATTTAAAGTTCAAAGTTTCTCAGACCTTGATTTAATGCTTCTTGAGTCTCACTGCTTAAATGTCACGGATTAATTTCGTTATAATTCGCCTCAAATGAATGTTAATTTCAGTTATAGCAAAAAAATACTGTGCTAGTTGCACTGTATAAATCTTGTCCCAATCGTTGGTGGTTTTTATTTTACCTTTATTAACTTTGCAATTCCCGAAAGAAATGATCAATATTGCCACTAAGAAATCACGAAAAACCTTATAGACAACTAAAGGACTTCTATCGCTATTGAATAGTTGTTATGAGGGTATCTGGCACTTGTGCTCAGAGCAATAAGTTTTTCTATCAGCTCCGTATTGTACAGCTGTGCAAAAGTATTGAAAGTAATGAATGCTGAAAGAAACAATGGTAGGAAGGGCTCTAGAAAGCTAAGATACCGAGAATGCGAGAGAGAATTGGATGATTATGCAATAGGTTCCGTATAATCTCAAGCGCATTATTGTTCGATATCCAAAGAGTAATATTCTTCTTCTGTGTTGTCTTTTTAGTTTCTTACATCAAATCAAGGTTCATGAGTTTTGTCTGGTTTTGATCATAAAGGCCCATAGGACATTCATCTTAAGCCCTTTACGGTATCCGACTACGTTCGGAACCGTGATTTTAAAAAAGCGCATAAATGGATAATTTTCATGATATTTTGTGTCACTTAGATTAGAATACATGTATAAAATAGTTTTACGGACATCGTGACAAAAAAATTATTTAAATACAATATTTCGACAAAAAATTAACTTATAATAACCTTTTTCAAAATGTTCTCCTTTTGTGAAAAATGACTTCTATTATAATAATATATTGCCTGTATATAGCTCAGACCTCTGTACAGAGGCTCAACTATCATTTTTGAAAAATTAGTATTATTTTCAGAGTTACAACCCATTGAAATAATTATCGCAGTTTTTTTTCTTAAAATTCCTCCCCTCAGTTGTCGTAAAGAATGGATAAACCCACTTCTAAGTTATATATTTCAAAAATTCTAGTTGAACCTCTGTACAGAGGTCTGAGCTATATACAGGCAAAATATAATTATAATAAAAGCATTTTTCACAAAAGGAGACTATTTTGAAAATGGGTCATTCTATGTCCATTTTTTGTCAAAATATTGTACTTAAATAACTTTTTATTGTAATACTATTCTTAAAACAATTTTATATACATTTTCTCATCTAAGTGACACTAAATATCATAAATATTATCCATTTATATGCTTTTGCAAAATCAAGGTTCCGAACGTTGTCGGATACCTTAATACCATTAGAGATTCTCACAGCGATGGTTTGGAGTGCTGCCTTGAATGATGCATTTAAACATCCTGTATATAACTGGTAAACAATATTTAAATAATATCTAATGATTAGTTTTGTGTTTTTGTGCGAAACACTTCATGGAACGTCACCTTTGAACTATTTTCATATTAAATTAGTGATTCCCAAAGTGGTCTATATCAACCCCAGGGTCGTCTATGACGATTTGTAAGGTGTCCAGGTAAGTGAGAAAATAACTTAGGGGACTATGAGGTGTAAATGGAGGTCTACGTGACAGTGGGTCTCATTAAACCAGATCGTGACTTTAATTTTTTAAGAAAATGTAAGTAATAGGGATACCAGATTTTTTACTTATTTAACTGATTTATTTACTAAATTTAATGAAGTTAATGTGAAAATTACATCATGTATTTTATTAAGAACACTTGCTACACCAAAAATGCCCGAACTACCGTTTTTTTTATTCTTTTTAATCTTATTTTTTGCATTATTATCTTTCGATGGATATATCACTTTTGCACGCCGGAAAGTTAGAAGTTGGATAAAACTTTATTTGAAAAATGTAAATCAACAAATTAGGCAATTCAACCACGCGCCCTTTTTAGAAAAAAAGCTAAAAAAAGCATTTTGATAAAAAATCTATTTTAAAAAGATAAATAATAGCTATAAAATAAAGAATGTGTAATATATAAAGCAGGATATTACGGAGGCATTACAATAATGTTCTTTGTGAAATATGTGCTTGTAAAGTGTTTGAATTAAGGCATTTTACATTAATAATTTCAGTTCTTATTCATCATATGCTTTTCATACAAATATAATAATGTAATATTATGTGAAGAAAATATTTAAAATTTCTGTCATGACAGAAAATTTTTTTTTTAATACTTTTCTTCAAATTTCTTGTGCAATTAATACTCTATAAAAATGGATCATTTATAAAAGTGTATAGGTTGTAAAATTTCAAAATTTCTATTATATTTTAAAGAAAAATACATAATTTATGTGTTAAAGTGTATTTTAAGTTTATTTAAGCATATTACAATTATTTTTTTTCGACAATTATATACTTTAAAGTGTTTTTCTCAGTTTTTGTTTTTTGTTACATTAGTGCATTCAAAATGCTACTCCTTCCACAATTATTTACCAATCACTTTTTTTTTTTCCTGTGTGTTAAATATAAAGTATGTAACAAAATTAATGATCCATTTTTCTGTTAACGGGATACTCTTTTTTTAAAAAAAAATATAGAAGATATTGGTTTTTTTCTTAAATTTTAGCAGGCATATCAATATTTTATTATTCCCCCTCAAAAACGAATTAAGTTAATGTACAATCGATCCCTAAAATTGTTTAAAACATCCGTAAGAATATTATAAGAAAAAAAAAAGTTCAGGTCAAAAAATTAAAAATTACACAAAATGCGTAGGATTTTAAAAAATCTCCATATTATCTTTAAAACACATAAATTTTTAAAATTGTGTGAATAGTACGTGAAAAATTTTAACTCGTATCATATCCTTGAATATAAACATGAAATTAAATGCTGACATATAATGTTTAAATACATAAATAAAAAAAAAGGTTTTCAAAGGGTACCAAGTCCTCTTAAAACAAGGAACATCATTTCAGATTTTTTTTGCCAGAATTAAGCGGAAGGAGTATAATATTAGACGTTGCAAATTTTCTCAATTTCTCATTTTGGCACAGACAATCTACCAAGAAGATGGTGTTTTAACCAATTCCATGTAAAAAACTCCTATTCAGGTTTTAAAACTAGGTATGAGAATGCGTTGTCTATGGTACTACAACAATAGACAAGGAAAGCATATAGTCACTTTGAAGAAAGTAGATGTTGTATTAGAAGATGAACTAATCGGAATAGGCACTATTGAAGATTTTAAAGTAAAGTTAAGAAACACATATCGGCAATTTTGGCTTTAAAAAGACACACATATTTGTTATTTATCTCGATTTATGGAACATTGTAAGAAACTTTTTAATATTTTTTTTTCTAATAATCAAGAATTTCACCGCGGTAGCCAATCTAGGGAAATAAACCCTGAATACTACTAACTAAGAAAATTTAGGGTTTATATTCCCAAGATTGATGCCAAATGTTAAAAATGTGTTTTCAAAGCGCCAAATTAATCCCTCCCATTAAAAGCATTCTTCTGTGCTGCTCAGTTATTTTATGTATAATTAAATTTAAGTTTAAAATTAATTAACATTTGTTTTTTTACGTTTTAAACACTATAATGCACTACAGTAAAAAATTTAAATTTTTAAAGTAAGTAACTCTACACCAGTTGTCGAAAAGACATTTAGTTTGATAAATGTGCGAATATTTTATATTAGTTAGACAGGGGTCTACCCGAGGACGAAAAACATGTGACAAAGGGTCTATTAGATAAAACAGTTTGGAAATCTTAGTATTAAATAATAAAAGGCTTCCTACACCACCAATACCTCTGAAATGCTTCTTTACTGTTGTTATTCTTTCTCGGATAGTAGAAAATATAGATCTTTCATTAACTGAACTTGTAAGGGAACAAGTTCAACAACAATTTGAGAAGAATTTGAGCCCTGAAAAATATCATAGATATAATGTAACAATTGATGAATGTCCGAAATAATCTCATTCAAGATGAGATAAGGAATCTTTATCACTCCTAATACAATGCCGTATGTAATCAAGTATAATCGCTAGTTTTAGGCATTTCAACCATTACTAGTTTTTGACGTTTAATATGCAATACGTAGCCTTTAATTAGTCCTATGGCTTTGAGTTTGAATTTCATTATCTCCACATGACCTAAAATTGTGCTTATTTTTTTTTTCTTTTAAAAGAAACATTTTCTTCATCGTAATTACTTTTTTCACAAAATTGTGTGTGGAAATGCATATATTTTCCATACCTAAAACATGTTTGGAACAATTACAGCAGAAAGATCAATTTCAAAACTGAACTCACTCTTTTGTTTGCAATTTCCGTCGCCATAAAAATGTTACAATTATTTTTTGCACTGATGAATCTTCTAGATTTGTGTTTTTCATTCATATAATTTCGTCAAATTGAAAACCGTAATTACTAAGATCTACTCTTTTAAAAATTGCATAATTGAAAATAACAAAGAATACCATGATTTTCCTCATGAACAAGTCTAGGTATTGTAACTCCATTAAACACAATCTTTTTTAGTATAACACATTTTTTAACCTATACTGGATTGAAGCTCAGAATCACAACCTCTTTAAGGTATCCGACTACTTGCGACAACTTTTTTTAAAAAAAATGGAGATACGGAGATTTTTTGTCGTTTTTAGATTTATTTAGTACACTTTAGGAAAATAAGGCTAAAATTAAGAAGAGAAAAATAAATTTTTACTACTAAAATGGGAAAAATGGGTAAAAATTGACATAAAATTACAAACTTTGTAAAAAAATTTACTTGTATCCGCTCTGTACAAAAAATTTATGAACAAATTCCCAATTTTTGAATTTTGATGTATTACTTTGTTATTCCTTTTTGAAGTGACCTTCATGATAAGAGATATTTTAATTTTAACAAATACTAGAGCATTTTATCTTAGTGACTATATGAAATTGCTTAAAAAAAACAACGATTATATTTACATAAAGAACTGTAAATTTTGAAGTAAAACAGTGATTGATAAATCTGATGGTTAAAACACTTCTACTGTTATCCAGAACATACACAAAAAATTTCAGCAAATTATTTTAAAAACTTTTTGAACAATCTCTGTTCCCGTTTGAGTTTTTCGAAAAAAACAACATTTCGAATAAAATGCATTTTAAAGTTTGACATCTTATGTAAAGTTACGGCGTTTGCTTTTACTAAAACACTTGTAGTTTTTGTTCTAGTGAATGAAAATAAAAACTTGGATTTTTTATAAAATTTAAAAAGATTGCCTATACAATAAAATCATAAAAGAAATTTGTCAATTTTTAAGAAAAAATCATGATTTTAGGGTAGTCGGATACCTTAATAATCTCGCAGGCTTTTGGGCGCAAAACAAAAGCTGTTATTGGTTCTTGAGGGTGAAGTCTTTACTGTCCTAGTTCCCGTCTAATTTTCTAACTAAATAATTACTTCAAAACTTTATCTTAGACTCCTTGACTTCCTGCTGGAATGATTGCCAAACGAGGCAAAGGTCAAACTGTTTATTAGACACCCGATACTAATTGTGTCTGCGATTTACAGGCAACTTATCTTTTTTCCCACCAATCATGGCCCTCTCCTTGTTTAAACTTCATAAGTTGAAGTTTTTCCACTCCCAATTGCTTAAATGGTTCTCTCGGGGACGCCAATCACTTTGTTTTTCATTATCTTCAAAGTGCCAAGGTTTATCTTAAAAACCCAACACAGGAAGCAATTCCTTCATGTGTTTACATTTTATTTTTAACAACAATAAGTTTCATAAGTTAGTTTCCTATTTCCATTATCTCGTAATCTATTTGCGATGAACTAATTTAATTTTGTCACCTCGCTTCTGTTCATTTCGCAGAGGTGTTTTTCTTTTTAATCATGTTGTATTTTCTTGTTCATGCATTTTTTTTTCATTATTTTCTGTCAATTTCGGTAGCTCTATGCCCCTGAGTGAGCTCGATCCTCCCTTACTAAATAAAGAAATAAAATACGGTGCAGAGTAAAATTTGAAAAGCAAAACGGGTTTG
>BMAV01021345.1:0-11863 GCA_019973955.1 Trichonephila inaurata madagascariensis | reverse complement strand
GGTGAATAAATTGAAAGGGATCAGAGCGCATGCTCATTACCCTACAGTTCCGAAACTGGCCATCACTGAAGATTGTTCTGTTCGCTAGAGGGCGCGAAAGTCTCTTTACATTTAATATGGAAGAGTGTAAATAACGTAGGGTTACACTATATAAATCTAGGAATAAAGATAAGTCTGCTTTTAAATAAGTAAAGTAATAAGTATTTTTAAAAGTATTGTTGCATAAAATATTTATTTCAATTGAAAATTCATCACATATAAACCAAACAATTGAAACAAATAAAATAATGAATATCGTAGGAATCTAGATATCCTTTCAATAGTAATACTGAAATGTACTTTCATAAGCAGCCACTGTACATAGAATATTAGTTAATATGAAAGTTTTTGATTACAAGAATTCCTGTTTAGTGAAAGAGTATTTTTTTCCATAGCAAGTGTATATATTATGGTAACATTAATATCAATCATAAGTTCGTAATTTTAGGCAACTTTGATTTCATTTCAATACGTATACGTTATTAATCTTTCATTGTTATACAGTATTTCTTGTTTTATGCCTTGATGAAAATTTTATTTCCAAAGTGATTCCAACATATTAAAAGTAAAAGCAATGATATTTATTCTATAATGTAGTAATGATTCCAAACCATTGAAAATATATATGCAAATTAAGAAAATTTATCTTTGATTTTTAACTTTTTAAAAATGTTGATTTATAATTTATAGTAATTATTATATAATATTAAGGGAAAATATCATTAGAAAAGGTGTAAAAGTTTTTAAAAATAACAGGGGTGGCTCTAGGGCCGGACAAACCGGACACCTGCCCGGGGTGGCAAATTTTAAGGGTGACATTTAAATCGAATTTGAAATGTATATATATATGTATATGTATATATTGTTGTTACAAAAAAAAAATTAGATTTATTTCCAGAAATATTATTGGGTGTGAATTTGGATTTCATTTACCGTATCTTATATCTTTATCTTGTACTCTGTATGTATATTGACAAATTTCTTTTCTGTTGAAACTTGAAGGATTCGAGGCGGGAGAATACGTTAAATCATCAAATTTTTTTTGTTTACACATCTTTCTCTAGTAACTTTCTAATCGTCCGGAGTGAAGTCTCAAAAGACATTCCTTTCACACTTACGATGTCCGATGTCAGCTATCTAAAAGGGTACAGGGAAAAAGGAGGATTTGGTACATAGAGGACAGAAAGAAATGGTTTAATTTAGTCTAGAGTGTAGTTACTTTTCGTTAAAACAAACCCTTGTAATCCCAACGATCAATAGACTATTTGTCGAAGAAATTGGCCTGCTGAAATGTGGACAATTTTTTCTCTTAATTATGTCCTTAATTTCGAATTATTTTGAACTTTTTAAAACTTAAGATAATATACATATAGAGAGAGACCAAAAAGTCTTTTCAGATAGTATTATAGATATTTGTAACAGCTTTGATAACAATTTTAATATAAAACACATTAAATCTTTTATGTTCAGACTCAGTAAGACAGAATTATGTATTACAGAATTTGTACTAATTTCAAATAAAATTAAAGATTGCCATGCTTTGCATATTATGAAGGACATTCACACAAATTTTTGAAACATAAACATAACATAAAAGTTAATGTAAATAGGGATTATCAAATAGAATACTGTACACTTTTATATATGAATAAATCATATGATAATATTAATTTTTCTGACATTTTTTAAAAAAACGCATGTCATCTTGTTCAATACAAAATATTACTATTAAAAAAGCTTTTAAATACAGTACAAAAATAGATCGATCAATTTTTAACTATAATGTGCCTATAAAGCAAGATAACTTAATATGTAAATGTAGTGAATTTATAAAGAATTCATAGATGAACATCACAAGCATGCTTTTACTGGTGACCTCAATATTGTAAAAGACAATAATCTTAGAAACATAATGAATAAAGGTACTGGTTTTAGATTAATGACTTCGAATAATAAGAAAATTATAAAAAATCTCAGTTATATAATGATATTGAGCGATTTATATACATAATAGCTATTAAATATAGTATGCCTATAGAGGCATTCACAGAATTGAAAGGTAATATTACAAAGCAGCTTAATAAATATAACTATGTTACAGATAATAAAATCTTTTTTAATAATATTAAAAATCAGATTAAATATTTGCAAAATAAATTTACTTTAGTTTATGTTGATAAAGTGTGAGGAAATTTTGCCTTCATATGTAAATACTATTATAATTTAATGATCAACAATTATGTCGATAATAATACAGCTTTTATTAAGTCTTCTGTTTCTGATAGAGAAATAAATAATTGTATCTTGGCTTTTCATAAACAGTTAAGAATTCAAGTTAATAATAATTTTAAATTTCCACATATATTTCTTACTCCCAAACTTTATAAGGACCCAGTTAAATTTAGGACAGTTACAAATGGTTTTAATACATATATTAGCAAAACAGGCAAAATTCTCCATGAAATATTACATGATACAATAAATAATCTTAAATCCACAGCCATTCTTAAAAATAGTATATCACTTACTGTGAACAACTGAAAGATAAAAAAATTTATTCAGTCTATAGTTTAGATTTTGAAGATCTGTTTAACTCTATTAATATTGATGATTTGATTAATATACTTGTATTGTAGAGTTTTTCAACTCCTCCTTCTCGTAAGCTTTTCATTGCAATCTGCGCGTGTGCGAGACCTCCAACAGTTGCGAATAGTGCTTACTCGCGCAGGCACCTAAGATGCTATCGGCGCATGCGTCAGCTTTTCAATTATTGCGACCGCGTGCATCCATTTCATTCCGACTTCACACTTCTTTGGCAGCACACGCATCCCTCCGAGAGCAGTTACCGAACATGAAAATAAAACAAGTCATCTAAATCTGAAAACATCGCCTCGTTTATTAATCATCCTGTCTCTCACAGTATATTTACATAAAGATAATTTATTTAATAATGTTAATTATGATATATTTGGTTCACTACTTAGGTTTGTACTTAAAGAGAACTATATATCTCTTAAAGATAACTTTTATCCACAAGGTGGCCCTGCGAGCAACTATCTTGCCAATTTATACTTACATTATTTTGAAAGTAGTTACAATAATAATTCTAAATATTATATTTATCGTTATATAGATGACATAATCATTTTTGGAAAACAAGCCAATTTTATACCTAACCTTAATTTTTATCCACAATATCTTAATTTAATACAGACAAATAGTAACAACAATGAACCAAATTTTCTTGACATACATGTCAAATTAAATGATAATGTAATAATTTCTAATATTTACGATAAAAGAAAAAAATTTAATTTCAATCTTATAAAAGTTCCTTATTGGGAGAGTAATGTACATGTTTCTATATTCAGTAATATTGTTATTAATTATATACAACGTAATAAATTTCTGATGTCAAAAATATCAGAAATAATAAATAACTACAAACATTTTACTAAATATTGCTTAAATCAGAAATACCCAATTACTTTTACTAATAATTATATGAATAAAGCTATTCAAAATCGTAAGGACTAAAAATTCTGAGATTGATAATATTTTATTACTATAAACTTAAATATTTCATAGTTATAGTTATCTCTATATTCTAATATTAGATAAAATTACTTATTATTATTTTATTCATATTTACTCTAGTGTTATTAAAGTCATGTTATGATTTGCAACTCTTATTAATTTTTATTTCCATTCTTTTTATACTTTTATTAAGTGCTTCATTTCAGCCCTTCACATGATTTAAATCTGCATTGGGGGTCCGAATCTGGCAATAACTTATTTTTGCACTCGATTTCCCCTGGCTTTGCATTTGAAAGTGAAATTTTTCGAAAGTTCCTATAATGGATTTAAAATTTCCTACCCATTTTTTTCTATTGGTTTTCCAATGTTATTTACAAAAAAGGGGAAGGTTTGTGACGTCCCCGCGTCTTTCGCTAACATAACTCCTATGTTTTTTGACGCCACGATTAATGGAAAAACCTTTTTCCAACCCAATACCAAGAAGAAAAAAACGGATCAAATATGTAAATGGAAGTTTTAAAAAGGATAAAGCTTTGATGATAGGATATGGCCCCAAGCAGAGATAGTTTAGTGTGGAATCATTCGATCGATAGCGTGGAAAACTTGAAAGAGTGGGAATTACAGATCAAGGTTGCAGTCCGATAGTTTTGGAAAGAAGTCCAACATAAAGAAGTTGGAATCGTCGTATATAAAATGAATTATAGATACTCTCTTTGGTGAAGGAAGGAGATGCAAAGGTAATATTTGATATAGGTAGTTAGTTAATCGGTTTTTTAAATTTTAAAATTAAGTAAAGGATCTAGTAGCGTATCGACTTAAATAAAAGGTTTTAAATTTGGGGTGTTAACTCCCTTTAAATAAAGTTGTCAAATTAGAATTAAATAATATAAGTTATTCTTAATAAAAGTTTTTTAAAAGAACTATTATGTCTCATCATTTTGATAATCCCACACCTCTAGCTTACGGGGCCCGGGAACGACATAGTCATCACAGGATGGCTATGTCGCAATCCGAACGTTAATTCGGGGTTAGGTAATGTAGGTGGAAGTACTGTTCTACCGAAATGTACTTTTCAGGTCAGAGAACATTGCGATTTATCGAGTCTATTTAGAACAACATACAGTTCGGAAATCCCAAGTAATCTTGTTCACTTAAAAAATCATTTGGGGGAAGGGCTCAAGTTGGATTCGATATTTGGGTGTTGTTGAGCAAAATACAGCCCGGATTTTGCGCAGCTCAAGGCTGAATTAGCGAAAGGGTTTTTCCCCCCGGTCAAAAAAAAGAAAAAAACACGTCGCAAATTTTACGCGTCCCAGCAGGGGGAAAAAATCAGGATCCTACTGATTTCGTTTATAGATTTCAAAAAAAAAGAAGTTTTAAATTAGGAATGTCCCCGAGACTTGTGGATCTATTTTTTGTTCGACTCGAACCACAGATCCAAGATTATGGGGGTAATCCCAAAAAAACGAACAACAGAAGTCTTGGCTAAATTCGAAGAGATATTCTTCCTTTAAAAAGGGGGTTTTCAGAACGATTATAGAAAGCAGGTCAAAATGCGCATAGGGTGCCCAATTTTGAAGCTAATGGTAGAAACTGGAGGAATTCTGAAATAGGGCGTAGACCAAATAACAGTAGAAATGAATTTTAGAGAATAGCCGTCAAAATAATAAGGGGGTTTGAGAGGAATAGGTTTCAGAACAATGATCAGAGATTAAACAACAGGGGGTTTCCCCATTTAAATAGGGGTAATTTTAATGGGAAACCGTAGAAATAGGGGGTTTAGTGAAAACAATCGAGGGGATGGGGAAAAAGGGGACGATTAAATTTTTAAAAGGTTAATGATCAACCTCAAGGGGTGTCGAAAAAGAGAAAATTAGACTTTCTCCGTTTGTATATCACCCGTAGAATTTCCCCCACGTTCCTATTTTATTAAATAAAAATTTTTGAAAGCGCTATGGGACACCGGGAGATAAATCATTTATATCGGAAAATTATAAAAATTTTTTTTCTATAAGCAAATTAAAAACGCGAGCAGGTAATAACCCAAGGGTGCAAAAATAAACATGGGGATCGTAGAATTGAATATTCGCATCAGACAATTCAAAAAAATTGGTCATTTCATGTGTTGAAGATTTAGAATACCCATTATTCGGTATCGATTTCATAAGTGCGTCAGAATCGTATTAGATTTTGATAAAAAATCTTTAAAAAATTTCCCGATTCTCAAATAAAAAAGGGTGGTTAAACCCAATTAAAGGGAAAAGGTTGAAATAGATTTATCTAAGACAAAATTGGGGGGTGAAAAAAAAAAACTAAAAAAATTTTTAAAAGTAGTTTTAAAGGGTTATTTTCAGACAAACCAGGTCTTACTCATTTTTTATACCATGAAATTGACACGGGAGATAACCCCCGAGTTTAAGGCCAATAGGTATGATCGCGCTGCGCTAAAGATTTTCACATACAAAAATGTTACAAAGGAAACATTGTTCCAAAATCCCCATACGCGTCACCTTTGGGGATGAAAGAAAATAATGGGTTACCACCGGATAATCCAAGCATATAGTTTTGCAGTAGACTATAGAAAATTAAATTCGATCACAAAGTATCGGATACCCTTTACCGTTAATAGATGATTTATTAACGCACCCCCCAAAAACAATAATGTCATCTCTTGATCAAAAATGGGTACTTTCAAATGGCAGTAAACCCCAGTGATATTGTTAAGCCCCGCATTTGTAGTAAAAGGGATTATGCTTTCGCGGATGCCATTCGGTTTATCGGGAGCAGCCCCCCAATTTTAAAAAAAGCAATTACATAATCCTAAAACCGGTGATAGGGAAATTTTGAGTGTTTATATGGACGACGTTTTTAAACGTTCCATCATTCACCACCATGTTAATTTAGGGAATTTTTTTTCGTTGTTAAAGGATGCAGGATTGACATTAAATAAAGGAAAAATGTAAATTTGGGTGGGGATGAATTGAAATATTTAGGATTAATTATTAGTAAAAAAGGAATTAAAACGGATGAGAAAAAAGGTTAGAGCTATAAAAGAGATGAAACCCCCCCGTAACTAAAAAAGAGGTGCCCAAGTTTTTGGGTATGTCCCAGTGGTACCGAAATTTTTTAAAAAATTATGCGGTTTTTAAAACCACTTTATAATCTTAAACAAAAATTTAAAAAAAATTTGTCTGGCCCAATGAAGCACAAAAGGCATTCGAAGAGGTCAAGGAGGCGGTAAAAAAAAGCGCCATTTTTAAAATTACCAAACTTTCAGGAGCCATTGAGTTATTTCAATGCCAGTTCGTTGGTTTGGGGCAGTATTAACCCCAAAAAAACAGACCTATGGTATTTGCGCCCGTACACTGAACAACGGGGAGAGGAATTATACAGTAACCAAAAAGAGAATGTCCAGTAGTAGGGGCAACAAATTTAGAACATATTTAGAATATTCCCCTTTTGGGTTATAACGGATCACGCCGCCTTCACCCCCATGGAAAAAATTTGTCAGGGGATGATTAGAGGGGCACTAAAGTTGGCAAATTCAATATAGAATGGGAACAAGACCGGGAACTAAAAATCAGGGGTGTTTCCCAAACCCCGTTAAAAGTATAATTGGAGAAAAAATTAATTGGCCATAATCGGGGATTTAGTACTTACTTTGCGGGCAATTAATAACAGAAAAAAAATGACCCAGAATTGGTCATATATATGATATTTAGAAAACCCGGGAAGATAACTCGGTTAATGCAACGATATGTGAAAATTGGTCCCAATTTCCGTTTAATTGAAGGATTGATTTATCGCACGCAACGTCATTAGGTGAAATGCGTGTATACTTTCCCCAAAAATTTTTAAAAGGAATGAAATAATGGGGGAAAATTTCATGACAACCTTCTGGACATTAGGCAGATTTAAAACGTATCATAAAATTCCGGGACGTTTGTTATTTCCGTACATGAGAAAATTCATTGATCAATATGTCTCTACAGCCATATGTCCAAGTTAATAACTATAAAAACGCGTTACCACTGGTCGATTAAACAATTATATCGAATTATCCGAATGAATAGTGACGTTAGATTTATTTGGCCCCTATCCTTTTCGAGAATATAACAACCGCTATATTTTAGTAATAACCGATCATTTCAGCAAATGGGCTGAAATTATACCTCTTAAAAAAGGGCCCCATCTCGTATAATAGCGGATATTTTTTGATAACTTTATATCCCTTATGGGCTCCCAAAAAAATTAATAAGTGATAATGGTCCCCAATTTATATCCCAGATTTTTTTAGCACTTAAGTGAAAAAATTAGGGATAAAGGGGAATGAAGACTGTTGCATATGACCACAAACAAATCGGACTGAAAAGTTAATCGAGATATGTGCAAATGATTCAAATTATGTTAATGATCAACACGATACTTGGGATCAATTCTTCTGAGTTTGCACCCATTCCTTGGCGGTGAATGAAACCAAAAAAAAAACCCGCTGAAATTTTAGGTCGAAATTGTTACACCATTTCAAAAAAATAGTTATGATAACGGAAAGTTCAAAATTCAAAAATTTAAAATATAAGAAAAACTTTTAAGGAAGCTAGACTAAAATAGAAAATAAACAGGAAGGTGGGAAAAATATTATAATAGACGTAGAAAAAGACATAAAAAAAAAAGGTAAATGATTGGGGCTTATTAAAACCCCTGTAAGTTCAGCAGCTAACAAAAGTATGTGCTAAATTTAAACAAAAATTTGAGGGACCTTATAGAGTCTTAGGTTTAAAATTATTAAAAAATTGTAATATGGAAATCAGGAAAAAAAATTAACAGTTAACGTAGATCAAAAAAGAATATATCGTCATAGGGGAAATGTGACGAGGTCAATTAAAAGGTATCCCCAAATAGTATAAGATCAAGTCGGAAACCTACTTGGAAAAATTTCATCAAAGAAAAAGTCACAATATGGGAAGAAAAAAAACGGCGGTGAAACGTAAGTTAGAGGCAAAAGGGGTTGGGAACCAATCAAATCAATAAAAAAATACAGAGAGGACCCATAAAAAAAAATCACTGGTCAGATCACTTCCTGTTCATTTGGGAATGAAAATAAAAAAAAAGGATAAGGAATAATAGGGGGATTAAAGATCAGGTGTGTCGGGGGAAGGGGACCACAAAGAAATGGCGAAAAAGGGGCCAATAAAATTTTTAATAAAAAAACAAATGTCATCCAGTACCCATTTCTAAAGCAGGAAAAAAAAAACAAAAAAAGGCACAGAAGTTCCAGATAAATCAACAAATCAAGGCCACGACGGAGAAAAAGAAGAACCCCGACCAGCCAAGGGCAATATGGAAATCAAGGAAAGGGGCGACAAGGAGATTACAACCCCCAACAAGAAATTCCAGTACAACCGAGGAAAAAAGAGTGGAGCACCTCATCTTGGACGATGGTTGGGAAAACATATAAAAATCAGGTTGTATTGTTTCATTTTTATGATCTTCCCCAAAAAGTGGTCGGAAAATTATTGCAAGAAGGAAGTCTCGGGGGGTGTTTAAAATTATAAGCCCAAATCAAACACTACAATGAGTGTTTTTTAATTTTGGGAAATTTTGACTTGTTAAAATTTTTTTTGGAGAAAACATTTGTAATCACCTTTGTTTTTTTCGATGTTGACTTGTGAGATGCGAAAAATTTCCCTTTGGATTTGTTATAATAGTTTATTGAAAAATGTTTGTAATTGTATAATATGTGTATATATATATGTTGTTGTATTGTTACGTATTATAAGGCATCTGGTTCGGGGAAAACCCCGGCGTAGTCAGGGCACTAACAATAATAAAAAACGGCGCTGCGCGGCTCATTGGGAGTTTTGGAACCAGATGTGGGGAGGGAGATGAAAGTTTATTGTGATATATAAATAATATATAAAAATTTTGTGAAATTGATTGATATTATGGAAATAGAGACTCAAAATTTTTTCATTTCAGGAGACTGCCCCTGAAAATCCTGAAAATTATGAAAATTATAGCTTCAACAAGAAAGGGGGCGGAATTTCCCAGCTCCATATGCAGTGTTAGATGCAAAGATTGGTCTGCGCACCCAGATATTTTTAGAAAATTTAAGTGTATAAATATTTTAAGTAATTGGATGTTAAAAGTGAGAGTGGGCATAAATTAAACAGAAATTATTAATGTTGGCTAGTTATTGGAGTAAAATTAGTCACGATTTTTAAATTTAAATTGAATATTAAAATTTAATTTTAAGATGAGTAATGAAAATTAAAGTCAAGATAAATATTGGAAATTATAAAAGTTAAAATGAGGATTTAAGATTAAAATTGTAATGAAAATTAAAGTCAAGATAAATATTGGAAATTATAAAAGTTAAAATGAGGATTTAAGATTAAAATTTAAATAAAACTCAGAAAGCGAAGAAATTTAGAAATAGAGATTTATGTTCTTTGACGGCCACGATTAATGGCAAAACCTTTCCAACCCAATACCAAGAAGAGAAACGGATCAAATATGTAAATGAGATAGACTTTAAAGGATAGAAGCTTTGATGATAAGGATATAGCGCGGCAAGCTTAGAATGGTTTAGTGTGGAATCATTCTGATCGATAGCGTGGCAAAACTTAGAATAGCTAGTGTGGAATCTTACAGATCAAGAGTTAGCAGTCCGATAGTTTTGGAAAGAAAAGAAGTCCAACATAAAGAAGTTGGAATCGTCGTATATAAAGTGAATTATAGATATCTCTCTTTAGGTGAAGGAAGGAGATCTGCAAAAGGTAATATTTGATATAGGTAGTTAGTTGAATCGGTTTATTAATTATAATTAAGATAAAGGATCTAGTAGCGTGATCTGACTTAAATACAAGGTTTAATTGGGTGTTAACTCTCACTTTAAATAAAGTTGTCAAATTAGAATTAAATAATATAAGTTATTCTTAATAAAAGTTGTATTAAGAACTATTATGTCTCATCATTTTGATAATCCCACACCTCTAGCTTACGCGGAACCGGAACGACATAGTCATCACAGGATGGCTATGTCGCAGGTTGGCTGGTCAAAAAACATGTTCAACCCCACTTTTATATAAATTATTTTATACATTAGCTGTCCTAAGTCAGCAATGTTTATAACACTGCAGCATCCATCTTATAATTTTTAATCTCGGTAACTCATATGACCTTCACTGTGTGATTTTCCTACTGTCTATGTGTTTTTCGAATGTGATTGTTGGATGTTATCTTTTTGTGAGAATAAGCCTTTTTTTTATATATATATATATATATATATATATATATATATATATATATATATATATATATATATATATATATATAATATATATATAAAATTTTTATAAAAAAACATTTTGTCGTTTTAAACCTCCCTGGCGCCCCCCCCACTTTTTCCCAGACCACCCTCTTCCCTCCATCAATTTTACCTTGCCCGGTTTTTTCGGAAGGTATTCTCCCCTCAACCCCTTACCTTTTTTTTTTTTTCTTCTTTAAAGGGGGAAATTTTTTATTCACTACCTTGGATTCCCCTGATCCCCGGGTTACAACCGGGATTCTTAAGGGAAAAAGAGAATGGTTCGGTCCTCTTTTTTTCTTTTTTTCACGGACACCTTCCCTAACCCCCTCCTTTGTAAAAAAAACCAATAAATTAATAAAACCGTATGGGGGAAAAACAAAGATTGTACATTTTTTATGCCCGTAACCCCCCGTTATTTAGACTCTTCCATATCAACAGTAAAAGACTTTCGCGCCCCCTGCGAACAGAACAATCTTCAGTGATGGCCCAAATTTCGGCTTAAGGACTAAAAGAGCATGGGCCCCCATCCCTTTCAATTTATGTCAACTGTTAGTTCTCTAGTTATGTATGTAAATGTTTTGTTTTGTCTAATAAACGTGTTTTAATAACTAGTGGGCTTATAAAAAACCCCTTCCCCTCGTCCCTTATCATTTGGCGCCCCCACGTCTAATTTGACGCCCCCCGTGTTTGTTGCAGAAAAAAGCGGGCCCTTTGGTATTAATTTTCGGTTAAAGCATAATGTTGTTCAAACTTTTAGGTTTTTAAATTTTTCATTCTCACCCAGAACAGGTAAAGCTTTTATTTGAATTTTTTTTAAAATATTATACTTTTAATACTCATTTCATTATTGCATGCCCAAGTGCAAATGGATTTAATATCCCAATTTATTAGTTAAATTCTTAATTTGTAAGTATATTTTTCTCATTGTTCAGTATTAGAAAACATTTCTGTACATTCATGTGCAAATTATATAAA
>BMAV01021344.1:128956-179983 GCA_019973955.1 Trichonephila inaurata madagascariensis | reverse complement strand
AGCCGGCTATCTACTCTTTTTTGGATGTGTCCTATACACTCATATTTGATGACACTGTTGATACCGTACATATCTTTCACTGCAAGGTATCCTTGGGAATCACCACATGACCATAAAAATGAACGTATTTCAGATTTCTCGCGGTACAAGAACGCTCGAAGATTCTGTACCCACCGACGGATTCCATGCTTGAAGCAGATCCAAGATGATTGCAAGAACATGTATGTAGAACTGGACTCTTAGAGTTCTTCAATGTATTGCAAATTCTGCAAAATTTTGACATGATCTAAAAGCTTCCCAGTGTCAATGGATAATGCTGCAACACAACCATTCAGGGATGAATGACCACGTCTTTGCCAAGTACCATCAACAGATACTCCACATTCTGCAACTGCCGTGTTGGAACATTTTTTGAAGTTTCTCACTTCTAAAGCAGCTTCATTCACGGCATCTTTAGCTGTTGATGTAACTGCAGCCAAGAGCTTTTTCTCACATAGTCTGTATGCACCTTTTGTTACACAAGGCATATTCAACGTAGCACACAGCTTTTTAGCAGACGAATATCCTCTTCCCATTACTCGCATTCCACAAGCAAATTGCAAATTTATGGCACTTTGCTTGTTTAACTTCTCAGTAGATGAAAAAGGGAGTATGAAATAACATTTGGAGCAGTTTACTGCTACATTGGAAGCCAATCCAAACACAGAATCTTCATACATATACATATTATTTTCAAAACATTCTGCGCAGCATAAACTGGTAAATACATTTGCCAAAATATTTAAGTCAAATATTCTGTTACCTTTTAATGTTCCATTTAAACATTCGTTGTTCTGCGAAGAGTCTTTCAAGTAATTCAGTTTCAGTTCGCTACAAGTCTGAACATTTTCACTTTGATTTGGGTTAGTAAATCTGTTACCAGCAAATTTTCTTCTTCGGGAAACTGACTTAACTCGTTGGTTACCCATTATAATCAGGTAAAACAAAAGCGGAATATCACAGAACAATAAAAAAAAATTTTCAATTAAAGCGAAAAAGTTAAGTTTTTAAGAAAAATGCAAGAATAAATTTCTAAGACCTAAACCAAAATAAAAACAAGTGAGGTCATAAGAAACAGATGTTTTCCAATCGCATAAGTCAAAATAAAAGATTGAAATTGTTGCCAATCAATGAAATAGCTGTAAAAATTCTTAAATATTGTTTTTAAATTTATAATGTGATGAAACTGAAAAAACTAGTGGTAAAAAGTATGTTTAGAAATCAACTTCCGTTTTCTATTTCCCTGCTTCCGGTTTCTTTTGATAGCGGTAATAATATTTTAAACACCTGTAACTTTTTTTTCTAATTATCGCACAGACAAAATAAAAACAGATTTAGAAAGATAATTGTTTGAATTTTTAAATGATAAAATAAAAAGAAAATGTGATTTTTGACCAAAAATGACGTTTTCAACGTAGCCTTATAGCATACCAACCTTATAGCATATGTTTTGCAGAAAATAACGCTGCTACTTCGAATGAATTATTACTATTTTTTTAAAGAAATAATACTGTATATAAGATAAAAAATGATTAATTATAATAGTTATGATTATATATCTAAATTTTTTTCCTCGGTATTTAACTTGTGATCTCTTTGTCATCATGAATCATGGATTCGAGTCATGTTTCCTCTAAAGACCAGCTGTGTAGAAACACTGATGCAAGAAAATCTGTCGACGTTCACAATCTCGTGTGCGAGCTGTGAAAGTTTGAAGAGTGTGACCCTTTTAGATGCCATCCTTGTCACCTGACCGAAATTTAAAATTGCAGGGAACTTTGCAAATAAGAGCCGCCGTGCTGCTATGAGGAGCAACGGTAATAAACAATCAATCCATATGTATTTCCTTTCGAATAATGTATTCATTCACACAATGTACTTAAGGTATCCGACTACGTTCGGAACCGTGATTTTGCAAAAGCGTATAAATGGACAATATTTATGATATTTAGTGTCTCTTATATTAGAAAATGTATATAAAATAGTTTTAAGAATAGTATTACAAAAAAAATTATTTAAGTACAATATTTTGACAAAAAATAAACATAGAATGACCCATATTCAAAAAATATTCTCCTTTTACGAAACTTGCTTCTATTATAATAATTTTTGCATGTATATAGCTCAGATCTCTTTACAGAGGCTCAACTAGAATTTTTTAAATATATAACTTAGAAGTAGGTTTATCCATGTTTTATGACAACAGAGGGGAGAAATTTTAAGAAAAAAACGCCGATAATTATTTTAATCGGTTGTAACTCCGAAAATAATGTGAATTTTTCAAAATTCATAGTTGAGCCACTATACAGAGGTAAGAGCTAAAAATAGACAAAATATTATTATAATAGAAGCATTTTTCACAAAAGGAGAACATTTTGAAAAAAGGTTATTCTAAGTAACATTTTTGCCGAAATATTGCATTTAAATATTTTTTTTTTGTCAAAATGTCCTTAAAACAATTTTAAACATATATTCTAATCTAAATGACATTAAATATCGTGAAAATTATCCATTTATGCGCTTTTTTAAAATCACAGTTCCGAACGTAGTCGGAAACCTTAAAATTACCAATTTTATCTACATATATAAAGGAGAAAAGCGACTCTCTCATCATGATATCTCAGGAACTATTGAATCTACGGATTTGAAATATGCTATGCATATTCCTTTCAGAGATTAGAGATCTAACAAGGACGGATTTTACGAAAATCGAACTCCAAGAGTCGATGTGGGGGCTTAAGGGGCGTTAGAGATAAATATTCTAATTTTGAACCGTTAGATGCAAAAATTTGAAATTTGGTAAGTAGATTCCTTTCATAGAGAGTAAAGATCCATTGCAAAATGGGTTTTGCAAAATTCGACCCCTAAAGGGCGTTGCGGAAGTTTAAATGGCCTTGTAAATATTAATTTCATTTTTTCACTATGAGATGTACATGTTTAAAACTAAATAGGTATGTTCCTTTCGCAGAGTAAAGATGCAATATAAAAGAGATTCTGCGATAATTGAACCTTAAGGGGTGCTAAAGTTAATTATTTCCGTTTTTTAACTCTTAGATTTACATTCTTGAAATTTGTTAGGAACGTTCCTTTCATAGCGTAGAGATCTTGTACAAAAGCTGTTTTATGAAAATCGATACCAAGGCGCTTAGTAGATACTTAAGGTATCCGACTACGTTCGGAATCGAGATTTTTTAAAAGCGTATAAATGGCTAATATTTATGATATTTAGTGTCACTTAGATTATAAAATGTATACAAAATTGTTTTAAGAATAGTATTACAATAAAAAAATATTTAAGTACTATACTTTGACAAAAAATGAACATAGAATGACCCATTTTCAAAATATTCTCCTTTTATGAAAAAATATTCTATTATAATAATATTTTGCCTGTCTATAGCTCAGACCTCTGTACAGAGGCTCAAGTAGAATTTTTGAAATATATAACTTAGAAGTGGGTTTATCCATGTTTTACAACAGAGGGGAGAAATTTTAAGAAAAAAACGCTTATAATTGTTTCAATGAGTTGTAACTCTGAAAATAATGTGAATTTTTCAAAAATCGTAGTTGAGCCTCTGTACAGAGGTCTGAGCTATATACAAGCAAAATATTACAATGTAATAGAAGCATTTTTCACAAAAGGAGACTATTTTGAAAAGGGGTCATTTTGTGTTCATTTTTTGTCAAAATATTGTACTTAAATAATTTTTTATTGTAATACTATTCTTAAAACAATTTCATATACATTTTTTAATCTAAGTGACACTAAATATCATAAATATTATCCATTTATACGCTTTTGCAAAATCACGTTTTCGAAAATAGTCGGATACCTTAAAAAAACATAACAAATTTAACAAGCATTCAATATTTTGGCTCCATTGTATATATCATACTAGCCATTACTAGCCCGCTTTGCTAAATATTGCATAATGTTGTATGAATATATACTGGATGTTTATGTTTCCACATTAATCCTTCTATTATATTGAAAAACATTCTTAATATTTTTACCTCTTGAATAATAATTTCTAATATTGCAGGCGTCTTATTCTTTTTTTTTTACTAACCCATAACCTCTTCTTCTAGAATGGATTTCCGAAAAACCCATTTTAATTTATTTTTACTCATCAAAATGAACATGATAGCCAAAGAAAAGTCTAAATCTAATAGTTCAAAAGCGGCATTTTTTTTCAACAAACCCGTAGCCCCCTTTGATCATTGATTTCCTAAAAATCCATTCCTAGCCGATTTTAATTTAGCAAAATAAACATGAATACCAGATTTCATTGTTGTAGGTCTAGTAGTTCAAAAACGTGATTTTTTTTCTTATCAATACACCCCAGTAACTCCTCGCTTCCCTAATGGGTGTAAATTTCCATAAAATCTATTTTTAGTGGTTCTCTATGCAACAAAAGAAACATGCTTAGAAAATTTCAAGTTCATGGGTCTAACAATTCAAAAACAAGATTTTTTTTTCCATAACTCCCCTTAACCCCTCGCAACTCCTGCTGAGGGCTGTTTATTGCAAGGGCTATTCATGGACGCACTCTACTTTATGAAAAGAATATGCCCACCAATTTTCATGGCGGTAGATCTGACAGTTTTAGAACGAAAATGCTATTTAACCCCTTAAGGTACCCGACTACGTTCGGAACCGTGATTTTAAAAAAGTGCATAAATGGATAATTTTCATGATATTTAGTGTCACTTAGATTAGAATACATGTATAAAAATGTTTTAAGGACATTTTGACAAAAAAATTATTTAAATACAATACTTTGGCAAAAAAAAAAAAAAAAACTTAGAATAACTTTTTTTCTTAATGTTCTCTTTTTGTGAACCATTTATGTGCCTTTTTAAAACCACGGTTCCGAACGTAGTCGGATACCTTAAGTTGTTATGCTTATAGAAAATGTCACAACGTACGAAATTCAAAGTTTTTTTTTATCATTTTAAACTAAATTGGATACTGAAGTCATAATACAAAAAACAAAATTCAAATATTTGCGAATTAAAAAAAGTTATGCCGCAATAACTATCGATATACATTAGATACTGATGATAGCAGTAAGTTATCAGTGCTTAGTGGGGTAGCCTTATTACTTATTACAGCTTCACATCGATGCTTTATTGAGTTGAAAATAGTTCTAAGCTCTTTTTTCGTTATTACATGATGGTTGTAAGAACAATTATATCCTCAATCAGTTCCTTTTTATTTCATGAATACTTCCCTAGGACAAGAGTTTTCAACCTGTGCCACAAGTTTTTGATAGGATTCAGGCCAGGACAACAATGGCATTCAGTCAAGAAGCAACATCAAATACACGGTTACATTGAACACTTAAAAAGAGATGTGTGACGAGAAAGTGGTCTTTCCTATGTTAAAATTGCAAGACAGGTGGGTTGTTTAGTGACTTCTAAACTGGAAATTAAACGACTTGTTTAAGATGACAGGAGACAAATTTAATAAAAAACAAAGCAGGAGAAGGCAGAAAAAGGTTCAACACATCTGTTGATGACAGAAGAATAAAAATACTATGTAACCAAGATAAAGGAATGTCATCATAAGTTATCTGAATGATGCTGGTGTTCTGGCAGTTCGGAAACAATTAGAAGTTTAGCAGATGTAAGACTAAGAGATAGAATTCCACGAAAAAAGACTTATACCAATTTATGGCAGCACTAAAAAAGACTACAGGGATCGAAGAGACAAATAATTGGACAAACGATTAATGGTCACAAGTTATATGGGGGATGGAGCTAAAATATCGTACTTCGGTAGTGTTGACCAAAAATATGTAAGACGAAGAATAGGAGAAATGTCACGTCATGACCTCATCCAGGTAACTGTGAAGTACCCACATAGTTTTATAATTTGTTCAAGCATATGAACAGATGGTAGCTTACGCCTTTATATAATCGATGGGAAACAGAGCATGAGAAAATACATTGGTACCCTTCTAGATCCCAAAATTCTACCTTCCATCAGGAATATATTTACCAACCATTCTTGATTTATTTTTCAGCATGATGCTGCTCCTTGCCAATCATTAAAGTAATCAAAATACTGGTATCGTTCTAAGTTAATTGAGTTGTTTTCCTGGCCAGAGGAAAACAGTCCTGACCTCAATCATGCCGAAAACTTGTGGCACCATTTGAAAACTCTTGTACCCATGGAATAAAAAGGAACTAATTGTGGATATTACTATTTCCTGGCATCATGTAATAACGAAGGAAGAGATTAAAATTGTTATCTTCTCGATGAAGCATCGATGAGAAACTGTAATAAGAAATAAAGACTACCCCACTAAGCACTGATAACACACTGCTGTTATCGGTATGTAATGTATTTGGATATTTATTGCAGCATATTTTTTTTTCTTTGCAAATATTTGATTATTTTTTGTATTGAACTCAATATTAAAATTACTTTAAAATGATGTAAAAGACTTTGCATTTTGTACAACGTAAAACTTTCTATATATGCGTACAAACTTAAGAAAAATGACAATTTCAAAAAGTGGCAAAACCCTACATCTCAACTAGGAATTGCAATATCGGACCAAAAGTCCAATACCGATACTCGGTACTTTTTAGATCTTAATACCGGGATACCGTTTTTAATACCGTTAGCACAATCGGAAAAATTAATTTGCATTTTTAAGTCGATCATTGCTTTTTAGATTGGATTTTTCAGTTTCAAAAATCGTCTCATCATTATTAGTTATCTGTTTCAACGTGTTTTAGAATCTAATATATGTTCTGTTTCTAGTACACAGAAAAAAAGGCATCACAAAATTGTACAAATGGCTCAAAATACCGGTATTGCAATCTCTAATGGCAACCTACCAATTAATTTTATAAATGGTTGATCTCAGATCCGAATATATTCAAATGTGTTTTTTTATTGCGATTTAATTAATGTACATGGTTCTTTAATTTCATAGGCTAACGATTGCTCATTTAATATTTAAGTGATTATATAAAAAAAGTATTACTTTAAAACTAAAAAAATTAATTTAGCTTTTAAAATGCACTAAAAATTATTTTTGACTCCTATGCAAATGAGAGGTTTTAAATAAGATTAGTTATAAATTTTTAAACACTTTTCATATTGAAAGCAAGAACAAGCTGACATTATTGATGTAACAATCAACTAGGTTGGACGCAAAATGGAATACTTTTTATTAAGATAAAAAAAAATATTATAAATGTTTGTTTTTTCCTTTAATTATTCCATTGTAAGACGAATGCAAAATTATTTCTTGCAATTAAAATAATTATTTCTAAGGATCTTATATTTGATAATTTTTATTCATCAGAAAAAGATCTAATCATACTATTTTTAAAAACATCTTTTTCTTTTTTTTTTTTTTAGTTTTTTCTTTTAGTCTAAACTTAGGGGTTACACACTATGTTTTTAATAAAAGATATCTTTTGATTATTTAAACAAAAAGATTTTTCAATGCACAAATATTCTCTTAATTTTTTTTCAATGGGTACCCATTTTCTAATTTTCCTTAAGGTACATTAACGCATTTATAATCAATTCATCTAATAAGAGTATACATTTTTCTGATTCAAACGATTTGTAAGAATAAAACGATATATTTGCGAATGTAAGCATAACATTTTTTTCAATGCAATACGTCTTATCTTGCTTTTACTGTTTGACTCATTAATATGAATTAATTTCTGTTTTTATCATAGAAAGAAACGACAAGTTTCCTTTTAATGAACCGCTTTCACGCATATTTTCATGCATCTACCCATTTAGTACTTTTAATGATATTTTATATTCTTTCTAATGAATTAAAGTGTTTTTAAAAGGAGCAATTTGCTTAAAAGTTTGGAATAGTTTTAATTATGAATCCTATCTTAAATATCTAATGAATTATTATTATATCTATGATCTTGCATGGTGAAAATTAAAATACTTAAGGTATCCGAATATGTTCGGAATCTTGATTTTGCAAAAGCGTATAAATGGATACTATTTATGATATTTAGTGTCACTTAGATTACAAAATGTATATAAAATTGTTTTAAGAACAGTGTTACAATAAAACTTATTTAAGTACAATATTTTGACAAATGAACATAGAATGACCCATTTTCAAAATATTCTGTTTTTGTGAAAAATGCTTCAATTATAATACTATTTGGCCTGTATATAGCTCAGATCTTTGTACAGAGGCTCAACTAGAATTTTTGAAATATATAACTAAGAAGTGGGTTTATCCTTGTTTTACGACAACAGAAGGGAGCAATTTTAAGAAAAAAGCTCCGATAATTATTTCAAATGGTTGTAACTCTGAAAATAATGTGAATGTTTCAAAAATCATAGTTGAGCCTCTGTACAGAGGTCTGAGCTATATACAGGCAAAATATTATTGTACTAGAAGCATTTTTCACAAAAGGAGAACATTTTGAAAAAAGGTTATTGAAAGTTAATTTTTAGCCGAAATATTGTATTTAAATTAATTTTTTTTTGTCAAAATGTCCTTAAAACATTTTTATACGTGTATTCTAATCTAAGTGACACTAAATATCATGAAAATTTTCCATTTATGCCCTTTTTTTTAAAATCACGGTTCCGAACGTAGTCGGATACCTTACATGATTAAAACACGGTAATCGAAAACTCTATTTCACAATTTTTTTGTGAAGACAAGCAAAACAAATTATTAATTATTAAGGACATTTCATGGAGAAAACTTTTAAAATTTCATTTAAGAGTAAATTATAATTTAAATAAATGTTTTATCTCTAATGGAAATATTTGGGAAATTAATACAGAAATACGGTATAAAATCTTTATTTTAAAATTACGTACCTTTAATTATAAGTGTTTAAAATAAGTCATAATAGTATAAATGTTATAAATGTATGCCTTTTCAAGAATATTTTTGCGTGTTTGATCAATATTAAATACAAGCATATACTTTAATA
Source organism: Trichonephila inaurata madagascariensis (assembly GCA_019973955.1). Lineage (NCBI taxonomy): Eukaryota > Metazoa > Arthropoda > Arachnida > Araneae > Nephilidae > Trichonephila > Trichonephila inaurata. The sequence continues at coordinate 170,989 of BMAV01021344.1, read as the reverse complement.
CTTATATGTTCGTTATTTAACTAAGCGTTCATATTTAAAATATAAAGCTAAATTTGGTGTAAATCACAAAATTTCCATCATTCGAACTGAATTATGGATCTTTTACTTCAAATTTTTAACCTTAGAAGTAACAGGAGATAAGGATTTATAATTTGAGATATTTAATATATTTCTAGATTTAGTCTATAAGAAAATATACATATACAGAATAATTCTAAATTGTTTTTACAAATTAAGAGGAATGTTAGTACCCATCCAGACAACCAATAATTACGTAGGATCTCATAGGGTTACATTGCACCCTGAGAGGCAGAAAAGAGGAAAGTAGAAACGAATCTTGTGAGATGAAGCAATATAAGCCATCATTTCTTACAGCATTTTGTACCTGTCTGCATAGCATATCTCCTAAGATAGCGTTTCTCAAAATGATGGGCTCGCCATCCCATGGGGGAGGTAGCATATAGAAAAGTCGAGAATAAAAGATTTAAAAAATTACAAATTTACTGAAAGGAAGCAAAACAAAATACATTCTGATGTAATAAAAGTAAAATACACATTTACACTGATATAACATACTTATAAATGCATCAGTACTGCACAATGTATTTGATAATTAATTTATCAATACTAAGTTAAGAACAAGGTTAATAATAACTAGTGACTAACATGGGCTTCTCGTGTACAAAATTTAATATATATCTTGATCGTTTGAACAGTATATAATTAACCCGCGATCACTCGCGCGGGGTGTTCTGTACACTCCAGCAACAAGAAAATCCTCCCAGGATTCTAAAAAGAATGCGCAGAGCCACGATTTTTTCTGCACCTGCACATTTTAGGTCATTGAACCTTCAGGTGTAATTCGATCCCTCTTTCTGGAACGATTGGAATGTAATGACCTTCAAAAGTTTATCTGGGGGACTGAAACCTGCCGCGAGATTTTGATGATTTGTATACAGTCTGCTCTGAATGTTTAGAAAATAATTAAAATATTATTTTTCTATTTTCTACTATCATTATCTCACTAATTATAAAGTATATTTATTACTGGTATATACGTTTTATATATATATACAGGTTAATGAAAAAATATAAAATTATGTGTTTTAAAATGAACATTTTGTATGTTTAGTTTAAAGTAATCACACACACACATAGTCTCATTTGTATGCAATAAATTTAATAATTTTATTTGTATAATACAAAAAACATCTTGTACTTTATAAATATGTATCATAATGACTTAATTTTATTTTCATAATTAAATGCATGTGTTAAAAGTTTGGGGTGTTCTTTACACCCCACGAGTAACGACGGTAGAAAAAACAGGCGCGAGTGACCGCGGGTTAAATCTTATTGTTGCCTTATGTCAAATACATTATTATTGAATTCAATTCATTGTTATTGTATGGAGGGGGATGCGATGATAATCATGATTGAAAACTGGATTGCAAATATTGAAAGTTTTGAGAAGTACTGTTGTAAGACTATCAAAAATTTACCGTATCCAAATTTCTATTGAGAATAAGCCGCTCTTAATTGGTACCGGAAAAAGAGAATCAAAGCACACGCGTGCGTTGTCCATTTAAAACGACACACCATCATTTCAAGTATTATCTCCATAACAATGACTGAAACTTTTCGTGAATGCTATGGTGGAGTAAACGAACAAGTAATTTAAAGATATGTACCTCACATACTGTGAAGCAAAAGGGAATGAATGTGAAGCACGAAGATTGTATGAACAGCGGTTTATAAGTCGTCGTATTTATAGCCATCATATCTTTTCCAGAGAGATAGAGAGCCTGTGCAACGTCGGGCTATGCAGCTATATATATATGAAACTTATAACGCATTATTGGGAGATAATAGTTCTCTGAATATGCAGAATTCAATATTTTTAGTTAATTTTTAGTAATTTAAGGTAATAAAAATATTATACTTCATCGTATATATTAAACGCAATGGCTTATATTTGGAAGATAGAGAGAAAAGAAAAAAAGAGAATTATAAAGAAAGACACAATAAATGTTAAAAACTAGTGACATTTAAGTTATTCAAAACAAGAAAATCATAACAATTTATTAATAAGGAAATATTTATTGTTTCAAATAACTGTCTCAAAATAAACAATTGAAATACAGTAAAATTATTTATAATATTAAGAATGATTAGTTAACTTCCTTTATTTCACTTTTAAATTTCCGTACTGTTTCGTTTAGTTGCTCCAAAAATGTAATCTCTATTTTCCTTTCCTCAGAATTTCACTATACTATTCCTCTAATAATCCCTCTTCATTTAAGACTAATAAATTGTAAAAGGAAGAAAATATTGAAACAAAGCTTTTCCAGTGTGAACTACTTCTGATTCAAAATCTAGCTCAAGTCATATATATATATATATATATATATATATAATTCAATCTAAAAGCTGTGGAAAAGTACTGAGGTTTCACCATTATTTTGTTTCCCCAAGCATAATAATAAAAATAAAAACAACATACTCATTCCCTTTCAAATTTCGCAATTTCGCCTTTTTCCGCTCCGAAAAGCAATGCTCCGAATTATTTCAGATTCGTACAATTGAGCAAGGCTCTTTTGTGATACATATAACTAGTTTATAGAATTTTATTCCCACGTGTGAAATAAATTCTATTGTTCTAAAATAAGCTTAAAGTTATTTTCCAGACAATTGCATTTACGTTTACATCATTATCCAAAATAAATAAATTTTGAGGTGCTTAAAAATAATAGCATTAACTAAATGAAATTTGAAATCATTGCCAAATCGTTTAATTAAATGAGATTTCGTACCTTAATTTACTAAATTGTTTAAACTTTATTTTAGCTTTGTATTCTTTAAAGATTTCATCTATTGGAAAATTATATTATGACTTATTTAGTTAGCGAATATGTCTTCAATTTCTTAGTCTTTCTATTAGATACAACAGGATAAGTTAGAAATAATAAATAATATATTTGCTTTTACTATTTCAACATGATATTTTCAAATACTCTCGGATTTTGTAGTTTTTTTTCGATTGGAAAAAAATATTTATGTTTTCATGCCATGATAGATACTTTTTTAAAGGAAGCACGTTCTCTTGAAAAATAGTTTAAAAACTATTCCAGACTTCCTCAAAAGTCATCTGCCTTTGTAATTGTAATATATACAATTTAAGAGATTTATTTTACTAGAAATCTACTAAAGGATAAAAAGACTGTTAAGACAAATTTTTTGTTATCCTCTAGTAAAAAAAACTATTATTCCAAATACTTAGAAAGTATAAATAAAAAAAGTGTATTCTAAATGGTTTGGAAAAATAAACTAATCGTGTTTTCTAACAATGGGATTTACTTAAATAAAAAGGATATTGCTATATATAAATTTAGAACTTATATTTCAGAAAATGCTTTTATAAAACCATTACTTTATAAAAAAATTATTTATAATGTACAGGCATCTAAAAAGATAACAGTATTAATATAAACAAAACAAAACAAAATCTTTCGACTTTACAATTTCAAACACACTGCCCTCCAACATTTAAGGCACAATTATTATTTTTGTATCTATTTTGGGAACAAATTATTATATAAATCAGTTATTCTAAAAACGTTTCTTTTAAACATATATTTATTAATAAACCGTTTACCAACATTTAAGGCACAATCCTATTTTTAAGCTACTTTGGGAACAAATGAACATAAAAATGAGGCATTCTAAAAACATTTGTTTTAAACATTTATTTACTGAAATCATATAATCCAAACATTGATACACACAAAAATCCATGTTGATAAGATTGCAAAAAACTATGTTGATAAAAGTAAATAAAAAATAATTAGTAAAACAATTTTTAGTAAAATAATTTAGTGAAATAATTTTTTTAAAATTATTTTACTAAGATATTTGTTAATTACTACTCAGAATCTTCTTCCAAGATCGACAATTTAGTATACGAATTATGGGTTTTGGGGGAGGATATTCACGGGCAAAGTCTTTGTTCCAGCTCATTTAATGAACTTGAAGAAGAAATTCACAGCTTCGACTAGCGATTTCAACTGCAACTAACCTCAATATATTCAACCTTGGCTGTAGCTCCGAGGATCACTGTTATTTAAAAGGAATTCATCACCAATCTTATGGTGGGATACATGATCCAAAGATTGCATTTTTATGTTTAATCAGAGTTATTGGACGGGTAGGCTGTAGGCAAATAAGGTCATTCAGAACGATTTAACACTGATAAAACCATAAATAAACCGTGTGCTATTATAGAGTTTAAGATTAGTAATATCTGATGGTTTGTTCTATACAGAAAGGTCCATGGCCTGAATCATTTTCTAAAGTAAACTGGGATTAAGATGTTAAAAAGACACACCCTCTACACTGTCTGGAATATGTAATACACTATTTTACAAAAATTAAATGGGCCTCTTGTCATAACGAAAAATATACTCATAGAATCGCCTTACCTAGATATCTTGATTGTGACAGCGTCTGAGTACCTTAATGGCAGATATTTTCATTCATTTTGTAGTACATTCATGTCCAAATTAAGGATAATTGAAAATCACATGGAAATCGAACTCAGGACTAAAAATTTCATTTGTAGAATTATCATACACATCTGCAACTATAATATGAAAATTAGAGGAACTCATGCAATGGCACCGACAGTACGTCAAATTGAAGAGAGTGTGAAAGAGGGGTATATAAAGAATGGTGAAAAAGAAGTAAAATTTTTTACAAGTGTTTTGTAAGCCACTCAGGGACATAACCGAATAGTTATGACTCACAGTACGCATGCAGAGGTATTTTACATTGTAAAATTGCCAGAAAAGCAGCGTACTCAATTAAAAGTATCCGAAGAATTTGGAATTGCCCCAAATGTCATCTCTAGGCTTTGACAATGATTCCAATATGAAGAAAATTTCAGTAAACGTTACAGTACAGGTCGTTCCCAAGTTACATTAAAAGACCAAAATTTGGCAGTGGCAAAAAAAAGCAGGTGGAGTGCAGCAACCAGCCTGTCTCGTCAGCTATCTGCAGCCACATGCATTACATTTTCAAAACAAACCATGAACAAACGTTTAGGACATATTGCTCTATATGCTCGCATGTTTCTTATATATGTTCGGCTAATTACAACTCACTGCCTCCAATGGTTAGTTTGGAATACAGAATATGATGTGTGTGTGTGTTTGGAACCATGACTCACCAAATTTATTGGGACATTATTCTGAAACAACATTTACGTTTGTTTATGAGTATCATGAGTAGGAGTCCATGAGTGCTTATGTATGGCAACGCCCATCTTCATCAAGAAAACATCGTAAGCGAATGCCTTCAATCTGAGTTTATTACCCCAATAAAATGGTAAGAATTCTCACCTAGCTTCAATCGTGCACAGCATGTGTGGCACATGCATGATCAACGAGTTCAAGTTCTTCAACCACGTCATACATGTGTACAGAAACTTCAGATATCATTGCTTGCTGAGGGAAGAAATCTTCCCCAAGACCAGCTCGATAATTTGATACTCAGAATGCCTAGGTGTTGCACAGACTGTATTTCATCGCATGAGAGACATACACTGAAGTGCCACTGAATCATGGATAGCAAGTACTATGCAAATTGTATAGCGCTGAACATCATTTGTTCGCAAGAGAGGGCACTGCAGTATCTGCATATACAGCGTGTACTGTGGTTGTTCTGAATTAGTTGTTGGAATTGCTAGTATAGGTTAAGTGCCTGATTAAGACGCCTTCGATCACAGAAAAATTATAGGTGCATGACGCATGGGCCATTCGACATCCGAAATCGTCAGACAGATAGGATTTTCAAGGTCGACAGTGTCAAGAGTATATTAAGAATACATAAATGATGGACGAAAAAATTAGCGAACGGGCAACCTGCTAAGGATAATTAGCCTGGACAGTGCGTGGTGAGAGACGTCTCAGGCGTATTGTGCGTATTCAGTGAAGTCAAGCATTAGCTCAAATTACAACCCAGTTGAATGACGGTACCAGTCGTATAATCAGTAAATGGACTATGCAGCACTCCCTTCACCGTATGGGTTTGGGGAGCCGTCGATCTACGTGAGTACCATTGGTCAGTGCTCGCCATTGTGTGCCACGTCTTGCCTGGGCAAGAGACTGGAATATGGAGGACCAGAAACGAGTAGCATGGAGTGATGAGTCTCTTTTCCGACTACTTAACTCTGACTGGAGACTGAGAATATGGCGTCAGGCTCATGACACTATAGATCCTGTATGTTAGGTTGGAACTGTACAAAGGCTTGTTGGCTCAATCTTGGTCTGGTGTGTTTTTTCCTGGCACTGTTAGGGAGCTTTGGTGCGTGTACCAACCTCCAACCTGATCAGTCCTATCCGTTTACGATGTTATGTTTTCCGTAACGTAATAGAGCTTTTCAGCAAGACAACTGTACTTCTCACAAGTCCCGGTTGGCTACTGGCTGGTTGGATGAGCATTCTTCTGATTTTTCTGTCATAATTTGACCACCTAGAATCCCAGACTTAAATCTTATTGAGCATCTTTTCGATGTTTTGGAACAATACGTGAAAGGCCATCACACAGCACCAAATGAACCGTATTTAATTATGGACAGGTTTAGAAAATATTTTGCAAGTCATTCCGGTGGAATGCTTCCAGATACTTGTTGAATGCATGCCTCGTTGTGTGGCAGCCATTATTAATGCTAGAGGAGGCTCAACTCGTTACTCGGTAGTTTCCCCTAATTCAGTGGCACTTCACTGTATAATGTGTTATATATATTACCAATTGTGTAATATTAAGTTTTGTAAAGAAGATATTTCTTGTAATTTCTCCAGGGAGCAAAACTTGCTGTTTTTTATAAATGGAATCACACGTACACCATATTTTTGGTTTTTTTTATATTTTGTTTAATGAATGGGTTTAATGAATATATCCCGTTTGTGTTGCTTCTGAAGCTGGCATTATCCTTAATTTATGAGCATGAATGAAAAATGAACTGAAGCAATGCAATGTTCTTCCATCTTTGGATCGAAAAAGATTGAAACTAAGCTTGTACAGGATTTTTGCTTTGTACACTCGAATATAATTATTTCTAGCAGAACCTCTTAAATTCAGGCAAAAATATTTAACTTTATACATTACTGATTAATTACTTTAAAATGTACAATATTTACGCTAAACGTTCAATTTTAAAATTTAATCGCATTTTTTTTTGTACCAGCAACTGAAATATCAATTTGCATTACTGACCAGAGAAAAAATATTAATGAAAATTTCGGAATTTATTTTGAGTTTACTTTTCCAATGATCGCCAATATATTAGGGACATTTATGAAATTCAAGAGATTTTTAGTAAATATCAAAGAATTTCCAGAATCTTGTTAAATATACACAATGCACATTCCATCCAAATTATTATAGATAAAATGAACTCTTTACAGGCATTATAATTAAATATTCAAAAATATAAAACTATACTTAAGTTCCATAACACTGAAGTAAAATTTCTCTTATTTCACAGATTTAAAACTAACACTACTCAATATTTAAATTATCACATCAGGAAGGAATACGCTTAGCAATATGAAAATAACAGGAACTTTACAAGCGAACTCATATACAAATATTTAAAGATAGAAACAAAAATATGAATTACAGAAATTTTAATTCAATATTCAGAATACCTTCCCAAGTATATAAATAGATATACAGGCATTTAAAGGGCAAGGCATGCTGTCAACTAGGCAATGAGTGGCAATCTGAAATATTCTTTGCCAAGTCAAATCTACAGCAGATATCTTAATTATGTAGAAATTGTGTAACGCACCGGTCTGATGTTAAAAAGCCGGCAATGTTCACAAGGGATATCAGACACCCAACATTGTGCTACTCCAAACCATTAATCTTGGTGTAGGACTGCTGTTCAGCCAGCCATACGGGTTGCAGATGAACCTGTACAGCGGTCCACATGACCATTATTCTTCCATAAGATATCAATATTCATATGAAAGACGTACTACTTGAGGTAATTCTTTCATACAGTCGCGATAACGCTGACACCGATTCCAACATGCAGCCTTTGCTGAGTCCGTACAAAAATTTAAGTAGTCTGTCAATCACTCTGCCATCTTACTTTTCTGTACAATTTGGCTAACTGATGCACCATCGATGATCCCTGTTGGTTTTGAATATCCCATGTCATAGCCAACGGTTGCTTACAAATTATTTGGAAAATCTACTTGTCTCTTCAAAAAGTTCTCTGATGGCCCTTAGTCAATCTTTTCGTACATCATAGAAGTGCAATAATGAATTCCATCCAAAATGAGTGGCAACCATGGATATAGGCAAACCGATATCTTGCCACAGTAAGATATATTCTAGTTCCTCAGTTGATAACTGGAGGTATTCCTAAAATTTCCGGGACAAATCATTTGCCCCTTCAATATTTACGATGCTGCAATCTATCGTTGATAGCATAAGTGGAAGAAGTCAGTCACCGTCTTTTATAGCCTGAAACTGGGGTTCATGTAATCAGAAGCGCTCTCGAATTTAACAGTTTGCACATGTTTTTCTCTTTTACATATCTCATAATTTGTATATAGCTAAGTGATTGTGTACGGCTACAATGGCACTTTTAGGGTGCATTTTTGTAAAAATATTTTAATATTTTTTACCAGGATAAGATGATATTCTGAGCAATCGTCTATGACCACCACAGTTTTGTATAAACAACAGAAAACTTTTATATATATTGATTGAATACAAGCTGGGTTCCTTGTGCTTAAATTTAACTGTTTTGAATGATAAAAACACTCTCACGATTATTTGTTCTATAATTTATATTTTAGCCCAATTAATTTACCTCAATAAACTGGTAGTGGCACATTCTTTTCTTGTTGGCTGAAGTGGAGATCTTACTTAACGTTGGTGTTCCCGATAGGATCCGAACGTATCATGGATGGAGCAACTATTAAACCAGACATGAAATGATCACAAGCAGGTTTTGTGTAATGATTAACTTTTTTAGTAATTTAACCCTTTATCCACCGACGGTATTTATAAGTACCACTCACTTTAAAGTTACATAGAATAAACATTTTTACTAATATTTTGACGATACTTAGCAGGAATATTCGATAAAATCCACTCTTTCAAGGTATATGTCAGCAGTGGTTCTATGATGAGTATTTTAGTGGAGAAGGATAATAGTTTTACAGCAGAAATTGCGTTTTCAGCTGACGACGTTTCAGCGGATTGCGAAGATTATCATTTTTGTCCCAAGAAAGTAGTTAATATCAAAATGTGTTTTATTTTTTTTTGTACGTTAATAAAGACCTTAGAAAACAATTTGACTATTTATTTTAAGTGAAGAGTGTATATAATTAATTTTATAGTTGAATATCTTTAAATAATTAATTAACTCTAACGGATTAAATTTCCCAAAGTTGAGTATTTATTTTGTTTATGTATATGCCTTAATTTTGAATGTAGTAATTCAAAAAGAAAATATTGCATGAAAAAAAAACTTCAGTAAATCATAATGCGGTAGATAAAGGGTTAAATGTTAGGTATGAGTACGCGATTTGCGGTTTAAAAAAATATATATTGTACCTATCTGAAATGAGATGAAACCTTCCAAACTCACCAAAGAAAAATCCTAAAAAATTATCATCTTCAAAGTAGTTAAGCATCTATAATTCAGGAACTAATTAGTGCGGACATATCGTCCCGAACACACACCATTCTCTATAATCTTCTATCTCACCGACTGTTCATGTATTCTTTCGTAGTGACGTTCATATTCGATTCGGAGTTGTTCTAGCTTAAAGTGCCAATTCGACTGGACGGAAGAAAATCCCAGTTAGAGAGTATAGATCTTGCGGATAGCCTATACTTACAAACTTTTATTAACTATAGTATATTATCGTGTATTATTTTTGAAATCATATTTACATTATATAATTAAATAAAACGATTTTTGTAATAAGATAATTCCTTAACTGTAAATTCTTATATTTGATTTACTTATTTAAGTATTTAATATGTTTTTCAAATTATAAATTATATATATATATATATATAGAGAGAGAGAGAGAAAGAGAGAGGTTAGGGTATATACATTTATTGTAGTTTTTACTTATTTATACTCTGGGTTCAGGAAAAAAAATACAATTTTATTTCTTTTCACAATGAAAACAAGTGACAGATAAAACCAGAAAAAGTATATGCTCTTGGGCACTTGTGATAAATGTAAGACCTTTAAGAGTGACAAACAAAATCTGTTAGTAATCATCAAAGTCTTTTGGGATTTGGGGATGTCTTACCTGGATTGTACAACTTGATTTTAAGAAGATGTCCATTTTTAGCTAAACCATTGGATTCGCAGAGTTTGTACTTTTAAAAAATGATCATTTTTTTTTCTTGCCATTATTTCTTTCGATCATTATTTAGACCCTTTTTTTTTGTTGTCTGAAAAATTAGATTCTTTCCTTTTGGAATTACGATAGGTAGGTTTACAGGTTAAGTCCAACTGATAACAAGTTATGTTTCCCTGTATTTCAGGTATTTGTGTTTGGTTATATTTATTGATATTGAAAAGGATCAATAGATAATATATTTTCCCCCCTTTATTGAGAGAAAAACGATGGAACAATAATAAATAAATATTTGGAAAATTTTTACTACTAAGGTATAATATCACTGAAAAATAAAGTTTTATTAAAATAAAAGAATATATTATATACTTTATATTCAACATTAAGCAAGCGTGCCTTAATTTATAAAAATGAATAACATGCTTCCTTTGGTTTAAAAACTTCTGAGTTTATTCCCTATTTTTTAAACTGATTTGCAAAACTTCACTTCCAGAAAAATTGAAAGGAAATGTAATTAATGCAGCTTTACATGCTTTAATTAGGGATTTCTTTTAATTTTCAATTTTGATCTAAATGTTGGTTTGATTAGAATATTAAAATTAACACATTTTGATGTTTATATTTATGAGTTTCAATTTAATATAAAGAAAAATTCATTTGCGACTTTTTACTATCTAAATTGATTTATTATTACTTTATAAATTAGTCTAATTTAAAACTAATTTCAAAATATTGTTTTGAACGTAAAGTTCCCAAATTCATTTCTGTTATTCCTTTTAAAAACAACCTAAGATGTCTAAACAACAAAATGTTTACGTGACTTGTAGCTTCAGCATACATTTTTTTAGAACTTTTACTTCAAAGAAAACATTTCAAGATTTTGTTATTATCTAGAAATCACAAGTTGTTGTTTACTGTATATAATATTTCTTCCAAATTTGTCTCTTTTCATAATTAAAAAAAATGTAGTTCATTATAGAAAATCCAATATCATAAAATAAGTAATAAAATATTTGATTATAATCTAATATATTTTTTTCAGATTTTAAATAATATAATATCCAAAAATTCATCAAAATATCTATATTTTTATTGGCACATAGGATACCTTTAATTATCTTAAATATTGCAGAAAATTTCCTGAACCGTATCTGAAATGAGTAAGTGCTGAAATTTGAATATTTCATATAATACTGAGAAAAACCAGAAAGGTTTATACGTGTACGTAAATATAAATGATCATTTTGAATTATTTTAAATTATATACATAAAAACATATATTAACAAAACAGTAAAATCATAATAGCAGTACATTGAGTTTCAACAAAAAATACAAATATATAAATAATTCCTTTTAAAACGAATGCATTATTTTTCCAAACTGGGCTGCGTATTGGTAGTTACGATTGCAAACCGGGAGTTGATATCACTCTTTAGGGCGGCACCATATAGGTGTAATACCAATAGCCGCAACGTAATTTTTGACGCCCAGTTTCCTTCCCATAGAGAAAGGCACCTAAACTCTTACAATACGAAGTATAGAGCGAGGAGTTTAATTTTGCCGACAGTACCCAAGCTAAATAAACACTCTAAGGTGCTTTAACATGCCACATAATCATTCGACGTGAATGCTATCAATTTTTTGCATCACGAAAATTCACCGACTTGACCAGGTTCGAACCTGTAACCTTTGGGGTACAAGGACAACGATGAACCAACTCCGCCATTCATCCGGCTGAAAAGGGATGTAAGGCTTTAAAATGACCTCGTTACTTTTCTACCAAATGAAACAATCTACACACTTATGCATATTTTTAATTAGTTTATCTGAGTCTGCAACATTCTAAGATTTATTTGGAAAATATGAGAGCGAAACTTTTATCAATACTTTGTATTTTGTAAGAATAAAGGCTAAATGAAAAAAAAAATTGATGGAAATGAAAAAATACGAAACATTGTAATCATTTATAGTATTATGTGAAATATAAGTGTGTAATTTGTTGCATAATTAAGATTTGCTGAAATTTCATCCAAAAAGAAGTACAATCGATTTTATGCTGAAGAAAGTTTTATAGGAACAAACCTTTCTGTGCACCAATGAACGCAACTCAATTTTCACCATAAATAAGTAGCTTCATAACAAAACAATAAATGGTCCAGCTTTGAAAAAGAAGGGATTGATTTTCAGCTCAGTTATTAAGAATTTTTTTTTACGTTTCACTTTAATCAACGTTGATTATGAAAAAAAGTTAAATTTTCTTATTTATAGTCTTATTGGTAGTAAAGTAAAATTAATATTTTTACGACATTTAACATGCTCTATTAACAATAAAACTGATTTGCTTGCTTAACTTTGATCATGCTAATATCTAATTACGAAACTCATTTCAAGTTATGATGACTGAACACATACATAAATCACATTAAAAAAATAACAACTAAAAATAATTACTTTTTATGTGGTACAAAGTTCGGGAAAATATAGTTCAGTCTAAGACAAAAATTTACTATTTTTCATAATTTGCTAGGATGTTCTTGACATTCATTACATTGAATGTACAAATCTATAAAAAGGAATTTAAGAGCTCATTTCAAGCTGTAAGTAATATAGTTTAAAGAATTTACATATAGAATTTGTAAGGAGTTTATACAGTCAGACCTCCATTTAACGAAGTCGCTAAATCCCGAAAAAACGTTCATTATATGAAAAATTCGTTGTAAATAGAGATACATCTTTTAATATAATTTAGAAAACCCCATAAAACAAATTTTTAATTCATAAACATTATATATTATTAAAAAGTAAATAATTAAAACTTTTTTTTAAAAATCTATATCTATTTATTTTATATATTGGGTTTTTCGGAAAGTTATTTCGTTTCTTCTCGACAGAGGATTTAATTGTATTTTTTGCACCCACCTTCACATCTAAGCAGCATATTCATAATATATTCTTTGAAGGCTGATAATCCAGTCTTGCTTGAAGGAAGTCCAGTTCATTCTAAACCTTAGTTTTTCATAAGTGCAGTTTCAAATATAGAGAGTGAAAAAATGCATTTTCGGCATATTTCACTTTTTTTACTATCGGAAAAGTAAAAATGATGTTCAAGTAAAAAAGAATTTAGCCGATATGTATGGAGAAGATGTATTAATAATACGCCTGGGCCAAAACTGGTTTGCAAAATTCCGATTCAGCAATTTTGATTTTGAAGATGCAACACGTTCTGGAAGGTCAGTTGAAGCGGATAAAGACACAATAAAGACACTATTTGATAGACTGGAGAACAAGAACTCGTTAGACCGCCGAGAGGTTGAATTTTTTGAACTCATCTGTCCATGATCACTTAAAAGTCATAGATTTAATCTCAAAGTTCGACATATGGGTTCATCACGTTCTAACGGAAAGTTGTATCGTTGAAATGACGTCTGTGATTTGCTTTTCAAACGTCAAAAAAAGTATCCATTTTTGAAGCGTATCCCCATTGAGGACGAGAAATAGGTTGTCTATAATATTATCATATCAAAGGGATCATGGAGTAAAAAAGATGAACCGCCTCAAATTATTTGGAAAGACATATTCATCCAAAAAAAGGTGATGCTATCTGTTTGGAGCTATTCCTTTGAAATCGCTCCAAACTTAACTTTTATCGGACAACACAACGATTAATTCTAAAATATACTGTCATCAACTGGACAAACTTAATGATTCACTCAAATAGAAAATGCCAGAATTGATAAACAGAAATAGGTTTAGTATTAAACCAAGATAATGCGATACCTGAAACAAGTTCGGTAACTCTCCAAAACCTTTTACAGCTTGAATGGGATAAACTAAATCTCCCATCATCTTCTGAAGATCTAGCACCTTCTGATTATTATTTGTTCTGATCTCTACAAACTTGTTTATATGGTAAAACATTTATTTCAAATGTGAAAGTCAAAATTCACCCCGATCAGTTTTTTGCCTGCAAAGAACAAAAATGTTATGAACATGGAATTATGCTACTGCTAGAAAGATTTTCTTAGTTATAATAAACACAGAATCATCTTATAAAAAAAGTCCTATCAGTTATTTGATTTTTATTTCAGCTCAGAAAAATCTTTGTTACTTAAACATTAAAAAATTATGTTTGAAAGAGTGCTGAGATGTTTTTGTGAATCTGATTTAATTTAATAATAACCCTTAAGAGTTTAAGAAAAAACTTTTTTTTTCAATTGGCATGCTAGAATAGTTTAATCGATTATCCTATTTTCATTTGGTTGTTATTTTAAGTATAAATATGATCCGTACTCCAGTTGCACTCAAAAAATCTAGTAAAGTGAAACATAGTATGTCACAAAAGGCCTACTGAAATTATTAACACACTTTGCATTTTAATAAACACTTGCATATTTTTCACTTTATTATTTTGATATGTCTTTTGATGTATTAAACATTTATTGCATTTTCATGCATATACAATTTCTATACTTCAAATGAAATTTTTTATTCTATTTCTTCAAAACACTAATGGCAATAATTTCGTTTATAAAGTATGTGACTTATTCATTTTATGCAGTAACGAAAGGTTAAGAAAAAAAGAGTTCCTTGAAATTATTTATTTAAAACATACTATAACTAAATCTTTGTCATATCGGCTTGAACAGTATTTTGTGGTACAAATCAAAGTAAGAGGTAAATCTTTTTTGAGATAATTTTGTTTTTATGAATTTCAAATTAGAGTGAAAGATAAATTTTTTTTTAAACAAATAATGTTAAAAAAAATTTCATATTTTCCCAATCTATTTACTTCTGAGATTACTGTTTAATTTATAATTATAATTCCACTATCGAAATACTTACCAAATCTAATTTTATCCGGAAATATTACTTTTGCTAATGTATCATTGATCAAAAAATAAAAATTCATTCGAAATTTTTTAAAATATAAAAATGTGATTGCAAATTTAAATATCAAATAACTATCTTTAAGGAAAAATACGCAAAATCAACAATAAAGTTAAAAGAGCACTTTTGGATTTTGATAGAATTTAAATAAATAATTCTTCCAAATCTTTTTATGAATAAAAAAACAATCTAAACATAAAAAAGTGAAACTCACTTGAAATTGCATAAATTTATAATTTACGGCAAAACCATTTCAATCAATTTTCCAATTTATGTAGAATCGTTCGTCTTTAATAAAGTTCTAAAAAGTTTACTACTGACTTTTTTATTTAATTCTGCTATTTCTCTTTTTATGTTTCCCATTTTAATATAGTCCAATTTTGTATTTTTCTAACAAAAACGTACTCTTTTTTTAAAAAAAAAAAGAAGAAAAAAAAAGAAAATGTATAGAATTTCTTTTTAATCATTTATGCGCTTTTGGAATGAATAAAAATGCACTTTAAAATAAATGTTTATTCATCATAGAAGACTTTTAAGTAATAAAGGTAACATTTTCCAGTATAAATGAGAGAATCTCCTTTGGTAAATTAAACAAGTTATACATTTTTCTTTCTTTTATTAACTTGCTATTCATTCTTATTCATTTTAAGATTTATTTTTAAGATACATATTTTGAGATCACACTTATTTCTTTCTTATTCGAAATTAAATACAAATAATGATTTATTATACAATAGTCATCAACATTAAAGGACAATGAGAAAAAAATATGTTTATTAAATGAATATTGTAACCAATGACAAAAACTACAATTATTTATGCCAATTAAATTCGATTGAACTTAAAATTGCCTTTCAGCCCCCTACGTTAGCGCCAGGAATTTGGTGATTGACAATGTGGCCCACAATAGATGCATATTGAATTTCCGGGTGTTAGTGCTAATTAAAATGAATACCGCTTCTCAGAGTTATCAGTATTCATTAATTATGGCTCAAAGGCATCATTCAAATAAATACCCGAAGTGGTGAATAATTTGTAGAATTGAGGGAGGGTCATTCATAAAGGGAGGTCGCCCAAAATTTGAATATCCTTCAAAGTGCCATAGCATAGGAAACGCATTGTAAGCATTGGGCAACCAAGAGCAATTCTGCATCCGAGGACAATTTTCTGTCACTGTCAATCAGAAGAAACCATGAAGCGACTACACGAGATATAGTTATTGGCATTAAGACTGTCAAAAGAATACGAATTAGCTAATCTACAAGCTTTATGAAGTTGGACTGAACGCGACAAATCTAATAGTTTGTGTCTCACTCATTCCAGGCACTAAAGACCATTTTAACCTGTGCCGTCATAACGTTGCATGGAACCTAAACGTCTGAGTAAAAGTAATGTTTAATGACGATTTTTAATATAATATGGTTCCTGTTAGTAGACATGTTTTAATTTGATTAGAGGAAATAACATGAATCTCCTTCATTAAGGTACCCGACTACGTTCGGAACCGTGATTTTAAAAAGGCGTATACAAGGATCCTTTTCATGATATTTAGTGTCATTTAAATTAGAATACATGTATAAAATTGTTTTAAGGACATTATGACAAAAAAAAATTATTTAAATACAATATTTTGGCAAAAAACTAATTTAGAATAACCTTTTTTCCAAATGTTCTCCTTTTGTGAAAATTTCTTCTATTGTATTAATATTTTGCCTGTATATAGCTCAGACCTCTGTTCAGAGGCTCAACTATGATTTTTGAAAAATTCACATTATTTTCAGAGTTACAACCATTTGAAATAATTATCGGCGTATTTTCTTAAAATTTCTCCCTTCGGTTTTCGTAAAACATGGATAAACCGATTTCCAAGTTATGCGTTTCAAAAATTCTAGTTGAGCCTTTGTGCAGATATTTGAGCTATATACAGGCAAAATATTAATACAATAGAAGCATTTTTCACAAAAGGAGAACATTTGAAAAAAAGGTTATTCTAAATTAATTTTTTGTCAAAATATTGTAAAATATTTTTTATTGTAATACTATTCTTAACCCAATTTTAGATACATTTTCTAATCTAAGTGACACTAAATAGCATAAATATTATCCATTTACACGCTTTTTCAAAATCACGGTTCCGAACGTAGTCGGATACCTTAATAATAATTCATAAAATATCTCACACACATTTCAGCCGACCTCAGATTAAGGTATCCGACTATGTTCAGACCGTGATTTTGCAAAAACGTATAAATGGATAATATTTATGATATTTTGTGTCACTTGGATTGGAAAATATATATAAAATTGTTTTAAGAATATTTTTACAATAAAAAATTATTTAAGTACAGTATTTGGACAAAAAATGAACAAAGAATGACCATTTTTCAAAAGGGGCTCCTTTTATGAAAAATGCTTCTATTATAATAATATTTTGCCTATATATAGCTCAGACCTCTATATAGAGGCTGAACTAGAGCTTTTGAAATATATAACTTAGAAGTGGATTTATCCGTATTTTACTACAACAGAGGGGAGAAATGTAAGAAAAAAGGCTGATAGTGTTATTTCAGTTGGTAGTAACTCTGAAAATAATGTGAATTTTTCAAAATTCCTAGTTCAGACTCTCTGGAGAAGTCTTTAATTTATATAAGCACACGCACACAAAATATTATTATTATAGAAGCATTTTTTATAAAAAGAGGACGTTTTGAAAAAATATTATTCTAAGTTAATTTTTTGCCACAATATTGTATTTAAATACTTTTTTGTCATAATGTCCTTAAAACAATTTTTTACATGTATTCTAATCTAAGTGACTCTAACTATCATGACAATTATCCATTTTTATGTGCTTTTATAAAATTACGGTTACGAACGTAGTTGGATACCTTAATGGTTTGAGATGGAATCGTAACAAATGGTCGCAACGAGCTGCGTATTCTTCAAGGAGGTTCTGTAACCATTTGAAGATATGTGGACGAGGTATTGGAACTGTTTAAGGATGCTATAGGTCAAGAGTTTTTGTCAATGGATGACAATGCTAGGTGACATCGAGTATATGTGGTGTCATAATACTTGGAGATAGAAAATATCATTTAAGGTATCCGACTACATTCGAAACCGTGATTTTGCAAAAGCGTGTAAATGGATAATATTTATGATATTTAGTGTCACTTAGATTAGAATATACGTATAAAATTGTTTTAAGGACATTATGACAAACAAAAAGTATTTAAATACAAGATTTTGGCAAAAAATTAACTTAGAATAACTTTTTTCCTAATGTTCTCCTTTTGTAAAATGTATATAGCTCAGATCTCTTTACAGAGGCTCAACTAGAATTTTTTAAATATATAGTTGGTAGTCGGTTTATCCATGCTTTACGAAAACAGAAGGGAGAAATTTTAAGATAATTTGCCGATAATTATTTCAATTGGTTGTAACTCTGAAAATAATTTGAATCTTTCAAAAATCATAGTTGAGCCTCTGTACAGAGGTCTGAGCTATATACACAGGCAAAATATTTATACAATAGATGCATTTCTTACAAAAGGAGAACATTTTGAAAAAAGGTTATTCTAAGTTAAGTTTTTGCCAAAATATTGTATTTAAATAAATTTTTTTCCCATAAAGTCCTTAAAACAATTTTATACATGTATTCTAATCTAAGTGACACTAAATATCATGAAAATTATACATCTATGCGCTTTTTTAAAATCTTGTTTCCGAACGTAGTCGGATACCTTAAAAGAATTGGCTTCCTTGTTTATACAATTGATATTGATTGAGCGTGTGTGATATAACAAAGGGTGCGAAAGTTCAGTACGCTGAATTGTTCTCTCTACTCACCAAGAGCTGAAAAGTCACTTCGAGAGGAGTTGCGTTCAATTCCACTAGATGTAATCAACACTTTAACAAAGTGTAGGAAATAAGATGTGAGGTATACATATGTGTCCGAGAAGACAGTACACGACATTAAAGAAAAAAAATATGTCCTCAAGAGGAAACTTAATTTTTCCACCATTTTCAAATCTGTACATTTATTTTTAATTTTAACATTTTGTGAAAGATCATTACCCAAACATTGCAATTTAGGTTAATTAATATTTTTAACACATTTTGATTAATAATTTTAAATTGAATATCAATTGTTATCTTTAAAGATCAGTGTAATTATTATGTACAAAATACTTCATAAAAAATGGGCTATTTATTTAGAAGTAGTCGAATAAATCGAATCAAACAAATTTCATCGAGAATGCATTTTTGGAATAAAAAGAATAAGTTGCTGAAGGGCACCAAATGTGATATTATGCGATACAAAAACACAGAAAGATCAATTTAGTTATGAGAACTTCGTGAGAGCGTTCTAATGATATGTGATAAAAAATAAATGTTCAAAACCATGAATAGTCATCTCACCAGGTAAAGGATTGTCAAACATTGTGAAACACCACTAATCATATCAATCACTTCCCTACAGTGGCATAAATTCTGGGGAATCAATAGAAGAATAAGAGATTTTGGCTATCCCCAAAAAGAAATCGAGGCAAGGAAGACCTATTGGGAGTAGTGCCCACAAATACTGGACTATATATCCAATCTATGGGTTCAGAAATGATATATTCAGATAGTTTCGTACATCTGGTACATAATGGGCTGATGCTGCATCTTGCTGAAACCACATCATTCATCGAATGAGTGAGGGAATCCCTTTTAATATGTTTGGCAGCATCTGATCCAGGAATGTTAGTTACTTTTCCCCGTGAAGATCTTCTGCCAGAAGTTAAGACCAGAATAGGGGTCATTTCCAATAATTCTTGCACAAACACCGATACAAATGCGTCGCTATTGAGTCTTTGAATAAGTGGTATGTGAATTTACATGGTTTATTACATAGAATTACATGATTTATATAGAATCTTAAAATTTTGCCAATCTTTTATATATACTCTGTATATAAGTAAAATTGTTTATGTTTTATTTGTCGTAAAATAATGCATGCAAATTAGTTACTAGAGAAAACATGTATATGATGGATGAAAACAGAGGAAATAACCAGATAAAATAAGTTGTACTAAAAACATTTAAAATAAAAAAAAAAATTTCTAGGGGCTTTGAGCCACATAGCTGCATTACTAACCTTTTATATTAGTACTGAATCTATGTTTGTTTTATTTTTCCTTTTTAAAGTTCCTTGACATAATCACAGGCATTTATAAAACTATTCGTCCTGTGTGTTTATAGGTATGGCTCTTAAGGCTTCATGAAATTTGATTAAGAATTTCAGTTTTATTGATTTAACCCTTTATCACCCATTCTAAAATTACATAAAATAGTTATTTTTAACAAACCACTTTATTATCTATTGCAAACCCCAATGTTAATTTTTCCTTTTCATTAAATATATCATTAATACGAGAACATTTGGACGAAATAATATATATAGCAATATGAAAGCAAACGAATCAGATTATTACAAGCATATTTCTGGTTGTACTTGTTCTTTTTACATGTTTAAAAAAAGAGTGAAATATTTAAATATTAATGTAGCGTTTATAATCCAAGAGAAGTGAAAAAAATTAGTATGAATTCAGAAATATGAAAAATGGAAATTAATCACTAATAAAAACAAAAATTAGAAAATGATTTGTTTTTTGTCTGTATGTCCAAAATAAATTTGATTGTATTTATAAGGAGAGTATATAAATATAAGTGTGTGTGTGTGTGTATTAAGGAGAAATAGGATATCAAGGTCATTAAGCGAATAATTGGATAAATGATCTATAGTATCTCTTAAATATAAATATTTATGACAATTATAAAATAAAAACATTACTTACACTGACAAAATATCCAGTTATTTTTAAACTCTATATACCTTTGCTATAGGTAAATACAAATTAGCAATATATTTCTTATAAACTTTTATAATTGTGCAAGATATTTAAATCATTTTAAATATCTCATTAGGAAAAAATAACCTAATGATTTAAGAAAATATTCAAGACTTATTTAAAGTCTATCAAAGATGGCTTTTATTCTAATGACGTTTAACGCATACCATTACTTTCTAGAGCAGCACTATTTGAGGAATAATTTCAAATGAAAAATGAATGAAACACTAAAAGAATTTTTTTCCTCAATAAAAATATTTATGAAAGAAAGCACTTTATTGTCATTTTTTAATCAAGGCAAACAAATAATAAAGTATTGTCAAATACTAAATTTTCACATCATGGGTTATTTATAATTACTTTAATGTATAGCAAAATTCCATTTCAAATATGTTTATTATTGGTTAGTATTTTATTGATTAACCAAAACTAAAGAGCTTAAAGAATAAGAACTCTAAAATATAAAATAAACATGTATGATAATTTTGAGGTAATTTATTTCAAATCATATGTAAAAATAGAAATTTTATTGTTAAAAAATTTATTTTCATCAGGACAGATTATTTAAATTACTAGAAAACATTTAGGAGCTATATATATATATATATATGTTGCTCATCAGAACACTCTGATTGATGAGTTATTTCACTTTCCTCTCTATTATGCTCCTACTTTGCAACTAGTGGAATTACATCACAACATACCTTATTTGATAAATAAGATCTACCTCTTGCGAAGTGTATTTTTTGAGACATATCTCTTTCGTTTGTGTTTTCACTTTGACGAAAAATGTGAAATAAAACATTCTCAAGAGAAGTATCATAGTATCTTAGATCTCAAGATCGTTTTAGAGGTTCTTGAATTAAGCTGAGCTGGGGAGATTCCCTTTGAAATCTTACAACCAGTTTCTTTTGAATTTCGTTTATCAGTATGGTCCATGGATCTCTGTGGATCATTTAGAAATTCCTTTTAATTTCTACATTTTGTTTAAAAAATAATGTTTTTATTCGATGGTTTTCCCATATAATGCTTTATTCAGAATCAAATGGGAACTCTATGATTACCTTTATCATTTAACTTTTAATGCGTTCCTTTTAAAAATATAAAATGAATATAAATGTCTGTGTGTTTCTTAAATTTCAAGAAAATTGTAAGGTAAATGAAGCATTTCAAAAACAATACTTCAATTAATACATTTGGCAGAATTTGTTAATCTAAAAAACTCAAGACCAATGAGAGACATCTTATTAGCTACATGGCTTATAGAATTGCTACGCCTTAAGGATCAATACTAATTTAAAATTCATAAGAATCTAATTTCAATAAAAGTGAATCAAACCTCAATGCATTTGACTTCCCCTCTTTTGAAATTTCATAAGAAGTGGATTTTAAAACTGGATAGAAATGTTGTTTAATCGAAATAAGGTGGAAAACATATATTTTTTCACTTCCTACTATTAGCTCACACTCTCTATATATTTATCTTAGTGGAATTTTCAATCGTTAATAAAATACATTTTAAAGCTCTCAATTGAGCTGAAATTTTGTATGCATGATTATTTGGGATGACAATACAATAATTTAATTATAATTAATAAACACTAATTGATTAAAACTAATTATTTAAGGAGTTACAAATACAGCCACGTTGGCATCATTTTTGGCGACTTGTGTCAAAACTTGAAAAGGTTTTTTTTCTCACGTATTAAAGCATTCAGTTGAATTCATATTTTATATACCAATTGTTTTGGATATCAATACGATACTTTAAAAATAATTAATAAAAATTACCTATCACTTAATGCTATGATTTTGTCATATTTATATACATATTTATATTAATTGTATCTATTTAATAAAAAGTAGCTAAAATAAAATTTTTCTTTGTTGATCTAAGTAAGAATTGACTTAAGGAATTTTTTTATATTAGTTGTTTCCTCTTGAAAATTTTAATTATTAAACTTTAAGACACTCTCTTGAATACTATGTTTCAAACTATTAGCTCCCCGTCTTCAATTTTCAATTAGCAGTATTTTCCATCAGCAGTACGGGCCATCTGAACGAAGTAGAAATTGAAAAAAAATATTTCCCCATTTTTTAATTATTTTAACAATTACCTATAATTTTTCTTAAGATTGAAATTTCTAAAAGTATTGTAAGCAACATAAATGAGTAAACTGCAATAATATATTGTAAGCAAAGTAAACAAATTATTGTTGCTAATTTAATGCGTTTACGTTGCTTAGATCTTCAGATGTAATATATTTATGTGGCTTACATAGCTGCAAGTTTAACGCATTTACACTATTTATCCACTTTTTTTGTTATTTGATTTATTTTTATCTAAGTAATGCGAATAAATTATAATTCTAAGAAATGGAATGAATATATAATTATCTTTAGTGACAAACCAGATTTTTATATTTATGCATTACAAATACTAAATTTCATAAGTATGCTTTAAGAAAAACTTTTACACCAGAGCAATTATGCTACGTGCTTCTCTTATTAAACATAATATTTTAAATTATTTTCGAATACAAAATGAGAGTTGTTTATAAAATTATGCAGTTTAATTTCATAAATATTTCAAAATTGTTAAAAAAGTTTCTATAGAGACTAATATAGTTTGATGGAATATTCCTTGAATTTTGCGTATTTCGAAAATTATATCACTACTGTGTACAGCGTGTATTCCAGAACAAATTAATTATAGAATTCATTGACTCAATATCGATATTCTTAATAATTCTTATTATAAATTAATATTCATATTTTAATAACATCCAAAAATTATAGTTCTTCCGATAGAAAAAAAATGTTATCTTTTATTTATTTTTGTATTGTTTATAGGGGAATAAGAGTAAAACATTAAGAAAAGTTTTAAAATCGGAAAAAAATTTTATTTTACTAAGTATCACTTTCTTGTAATATTTTAAGCATTTTAAATTATATGTCATATTAAAATTCACAAATTACAATAACATTTCGGTCATTTTCTATTTATTATCACACAATTCATGTCCTAATATTTATCCAAAAACTTTCAAAGCGTTTTAGAAAGAAATAACTTATTTAAATTGTATAACTCTCAAAAGAAATAAAAATGATTTGATTTCTTTCTACATCCAATACATTTAAAAGGTTTACTTCGAGAAATTTGTGACACGAAGCAAATTCAGTAAGAAAAGGATTCTATTAAGGAAGTAATATCGACTTAATGAAGAACTTTATTATCCTTCGACTAAACAAAGAATTATGGCTGTTTCAATTATATTTCAATGAATTTCAGACTAAACAATATCTTTAATTCTATTGCTTGCACAAGTTTCATAGTATTTCTTAATAATTTTATAGGATCGTGAATAAGGTAAAAAAGGAATATGGTATAGCGTATTTTTTATTAATGAATATTCATTTTTCTCTGAAAGATTCATGAGCCTATTTAGAGAATATCAATAATGATTTAAATTAATGAAAAGTTTCAGTCTTTTGTGTTGAGGTTAATTATTATTTTTTAAATCTCTTATAATTTTTCAATGTGATAATAATTTAATGTGATTTATCATCTTGAATATTTTCCATTAACTTTCAGATTCAAAATGATTTCAAATTTTCTTATCAAAATTGTCAGTTGTACCACAAAAATAATTGATAAGAGTATAAGGAAATCATTGAAGCCAAATTATTGTAAATTATTAGCAATTTATGGTAATTCCATAAATATCATACTTAGACATTTATCTAACGTATGAAAAATATATGTTCTGTGTAATCTCCTTTCTCGAGCTCAGAAATTTTAAGGGAATACTTTTTGAAATGACAAGTATTTCGAAATATAAGCTCAGAATGTTTTATATTTATTTCAAAATAGAAAAACTACTTCTAAAATATAATGTAGCGTTTAGAATTCCATTGCAATTTATAGTTCAAACTGTTATTCTTCTTAAAAATTGAATCCACATTTTGAGTCATGTATTGGACAAAAATAAAATTCAACGATCATGTTAAGTTATGTGTTTCTTTCAGAATAATGGTAGAAAGATTTTGAAAATTTAATAATTTTGATTTCAGTTACTCAAAAGAGGTTTGAAGAATTTCAATGTGAAATTTATTTATTCCATGTTTAAGTTTAAGAGTAGAATATATTTATAAGCTGAATTAAAAACTATTCTTTTATCAATATATAAAAAAAATATGTAAAATTTTTCAGTAGGTTTTAGTTTAAAATACTTAATTATAGCTGTTACTTTGTCTTGGATAAATAATAGTCTTAAAAATTAAAATTAAGTGTACGGTTTAAAATATAATAAAATGATTTAAATAAGCTCTATTTTCTAAAGAAATTCGTTTCTAACTATAATTTTGATGTCAATGAATATGAATTCAAAAAAAAAAATACTAAAAGTAAAAAAAGGGAAATAATAAAATAAAGTTAGGGAATCGGGCTTCTAATACAAACTATCTACATCGAATGTTAAAAACTCAGCAAATATCTGATTAATATGTGTTGAATCATAGCAAATATAGACGTTTAAACTTTTCTTACGCTCTCCCCATTCCAAAATGGAAGGTTCAAATGGACACTCTATCCACCATAGCAATGCGAGGTCATTGACCAAAAGGGGGAGGCAAAAGTAATGAGTTTGACTCAGAAAAACTGTGGTTAAGCTATAGATTAATTAACCATCTATATATATATATATATATATATATATATATATATATATATGTATGAACATGTGTATATATAACTAAAAATACTGCATGATAATTTTCAAAATAGATCTTATAGATCTTCAGAAGAATTACAATACATCGCTATTTATTGCTAATGTACCTTTTTTATATGTTTTAATTTAATTTCAATTGTTAACTAATTTAATCACTCACTTTAGCCACTGTATTTTTGTAACATATTTTAATTACTGTAAACTCCGACGTATAACGCGCACCTGTGCTTTCAAGCTGCAATTTTTAGTTTTAAGATTTATTGCCGTATAAAGCGCACCCCCTTTTTTACGAAGAAACCTGAAATACACATTCGCAATGCTCTTATGTTTTGAAGTCATTTATTCGAAGTATTATTCCAAGATTTAATAAAAAAGATACTGTACTTTAAGAACTACAAACCAAGGGATGTTATTGGTTTCAAATAAACAATACTTATTGGTATATTAAGTCTAATATTTTTCTATCCTCGCCTTTTTTGTATTTTTAAAGCTCTCATTTTTATATCTGACATATAATACTCACCCATAAATTTCGAACTTATTTTTTGAGTTAAAAGTGAGCGTTATAGCCCGGATTTTATGGTATATGAAAATTTCAAGTTCCAGTACTGCGTATTTCAAGCAAAAACATTAATGGCTGTTTTACAATTTTTACATAAATGTGATTTATTGCAGAAAACCCGAGTTAATTTATTATTTTCTAATGCTAAATTCAATCCCATATATTAAAATTCTTTATAATTTTTCAAAGCATGTATTTTACATGATTAATTAAAAGGTCGGATACTGAGTGTCACATGCTTGAATTATTTAATGAACATATTATTATAAATGCTGAAATTCTCAGTTTTTTTTTAATTTAGTTCAATCGAATTTTCCGCAACAAATTATTTGCTTGTTCAAATTATCCGTGCAACATTTTTTTCATAAATACCTTCCTACTAATATAGATTTCAAAAAAGTAAAAATGTGCTAAATTAAGTCGATGAGCATATAATTTTCTTCAGCCTTGCTCCTCATTATAAGGCAATGTTTTTTTTCTTTTACTTTCAATTCATAAATCCAATAAGACAGGGTGGAATATCCACAAAGTCATCTTTATTCCCTTTATTGATTTTCACAGAAAAAAAAGACCCACAGGCTCGTTTCCGAATTGTTGTGTTCATAAAATTTGTTCTCAATACCAGAATTCGTAATGGATTCATAAGAGTAGAACAGAAGTTTCCTAAGTAAAAGATTCTTATCTGCCAACTCATGTTACACCATTCATAACGATCCTCTATATATTTTTGTTTGGTATTTTGATGCATACATGGATGGATATATGTATTCCTCCATTTGTTTTGCTTTTCGTGTAAAAGACCTGGAGGCAAGGAAAAAAAATATGTGGCGTCAGTGGCAAATTACATTTTTTTTATGAAAATCAATGCAAATAGATTTTTCTCTTTTTTTTTTTTTTTTTTTTTTTTTTTTTTTCTTTACTTTGCTTCGCTTTCACTGCGAAATTTTTTCACGGTTCTATCATTTTCGTTACAATTCCTATTTTTGTTTGAGTGTCATACGTATCTGAAATTTTATTTTAGATATATTTTGCTCTGTAGTGTGTTTCTTATTAATCCCAATACATTGCATACTTGATGCATATGTATGATAATTTTGAAGAAATATTTTTCCAACTAAAAGCCAACCAGTTTTTTCTTCGGGAATAATGACTATTCGTTACTTACAATTTTGGTTCAAGTTTATATAAATATAAAAAATTTTAATTTAATAAATTATTAAGAAAATAATTTTAATTATGATAAGTTATCTGCAATTTTTAAGCACAGCTAAATTCTTTTCCAATTTTTAGGCAAAAATTAAATTATATTTATAATATAAAGATATGAGATAAATAGTCCTCATTTACAGTGCATAGTAAAAAGCTTTTTCTCTACTTTTTACATTACTTTTTTTAAACTTTTACTTATATTACTTGTCTCATTTTCCATATTTTTATATTGCTTGAAGAATTAATTTTTTAATGATATAAATCTTTATTCATAATAAAAATATATCATGTTAAAATTTTATGTTTTTTTTCCCACTCTTTTTTGAAGAATTTGAAAAGAGAGTTGGAAATTAAAACCTTGAAATATTAAAAAAAATTAAGAATAATTCCAAACGAATATATTTTCTTCCGTGCATTGTTCTCTTTTAATTTTATACTTCTAGTTTTAAACTTTACCCAGATTTAAGAATATTTTATAAATTCAAAAAAAGAAAGACTATGCATAAAAAAGATATAAATATATAACGTAATATTATTCTAATTACATGAAATATGTAGATTTTCTTGTTTCGCGTGTATTCAGAACATTTTTGAAAAGTAAGGCATTTTTCTTCATTAAACATTATTTTTTTTTTCTATTTATGAGTAATTTATACGTACTAAACTTTAAAAATCTTACAAATATTCAATAACTTCCTGAGAGAATAATTGTTACATGAATTATATTACACTTCTTTGTTTAACGAGAAATAAAAAATTCAATATGATGTATAATTTTCTTTTAAATATATTCATAGTAAAATGAATATATATATATTTCTCTCCAAAAAGGAAGGAACATGAATTGTAAATGGAAACAAAGGAAAAGTTGTTCTTTGCATTTATTCGGTCTTAAAGTTAAGAAATTATTCAAATTTGTTCTGATTCTTATTAAGTTAAATCTTAACGCAACTTTAATTTCCTAAAATAGATTTAGAAAACGCCCATTTCTTAATCAATTAAACCTTCAAAAATTACTATTACTAGCATTATAAAAGGAATTATTGGGCTATTTTTCTAAATTTTACTTTCATTAATCTTAGTTTCCCTTGTTAGAAAGAAAAGAAGATGTCATTTCATTTGTAAAATCTTTTTTAAATAATTGGTAAAAAATTAAAATACATGAACCTCATGAGAAAAACGTAGTGGTACTGTGGATTAAAGTGCAGGTAAATATATAAAAAATATCATAAACACACATTATTGTCTAATACTTAATTTTATAATAAATAAAAGTTGGATTGTAAAGTCCACACACACACACACAGAACTAAATGGATTAAAATTTCTTACAAATGCTTTTATTTGTTAATGAATTTTTCTCAACATATTCTTAATGTAATTTTTTCTAGGAATTTTTTTAAATTCTAATACATCTACGTTTTGAACTAAGTTCCTAAATTCAGCTATATTTTGAATGATTAAGTTCTGCTTCGTCAATGATTATTCTTATTTTTTTTTTAATTCCCTTCAATTTTGTAAATTTTTAATATTTACCTTTTCGGCTGTAAGATTTTCTTTGTAGATGCGTACATAAATTTCAGTTAAAATTATATTAAATACCTCATTACTTGATTTTACTGTCTGTTTGCTAATAAGGAATATCAGCAAAAAAAAACAAAAAAAAACAGTCATTTTTAAAGATTTCAAAATTTTATTAAAATTGTGCATTGCTGAATCCAAATATTACTTAGTATATTATAACTCTACTAAAAGAATTTATTATCTGTTTGAATCATCATACGAAAAGGTATACATGAAAAATATGGCCATAAAACTCAATGACGTGTACGCTTGTGCACTTGTGTGCGTTCATGTGTGAGAGTTAGGAAAGGAATATTTTTATTAAGGCAGCACACACACAGCACCCTTTTACAAGTTTTTTTGGAGACAGTAGCAGTAAAAATAACTTACGCTTTATATTCCGATTATATTATCAAGTTGATTCTGAAAGTAAAAAATCAGTTAGAATAGCCGTTATCTCACAATTTTAAAAAAAATTAAGAATTTTGGAAATTTTTCAAACTTTTGTAAGAAGCGCATGTTTAAAATTTTATAGAAATTTTAAGCGATTTATGATTCTTAGATTATTGCGAGCAAAAATTAGTATGGATTTGAAAATATGCTCCATTGTTGAATTTAGTAATAATTTTTCAAGCTTAACCTGGAAAAAACAACAAACTTTTATAAATACTAACTTTGGATTTTTTTTAAGGTATCCCCGACTACGTTCGGAATCGTGATTTTGCAAAAGCGTATAAATGGATAATATTTATGATGTTTAGTGTTACTTAGATTAGAAAACGTGCATAAAATTGTTTTAAGAATGTTATTACAATAAAAAATTGTTTAAATACAATATTTTGACAAAAAATGAGCATATAATAACCAATTTTCAAAACATTCTCCTTTTATGAAAAATACTTGTATTTTAAAAATATTTTGCCTGTATATAGCTCAGATCTTTGAACCGAGGCTGAACTAGAATGTTTGAAATATATAACTTAGAAGTGGATTTATCCATATTTTACTGCAACAAAGGAGAGAAATTTTAAGGAAAAAACGCCAATAGATATTTTAATTGGTGGTGACTCTGTAAATAATGTGAATTTTTCAAAACTCCTAGTTCAGACTCTCTGGAGAAGTCTTTACTTTATATATAAGCACACACAAAATATTATTATTTTATATATTATTTATTATAGCATTTTTTATAAAAGGAGAGCATTTTGAAAAAAAGTTATTCTAAGTTAATATTTTGCCAAAATATTGTATTTAAATTATGCTTTTTTTTGTCATAATGTCCTTAAAACAATTTTATACATGTATTTTTATCTAAGTGGCACTAAATATCATAAAAATTATCCATTCATGCGCTTTTTAAAATCACGGTTCCGAACGTAGTCCGATACATTAAAAAAATTAGCTTGAGATATCAAACTTAAATCCATACTAAATTTTATAGAACATACGTTTGGGAGTACTTAAAAACATTTCAAGACTCTATCTTGAACAAAAAAAAAGCTTAAGGATTAGAGAGACACATATCTTTAAAATTAAAATGTCTGAGAAAAACGCTTTTGAAGTTTGTAAAGGCATATATAGAAATACTTATAATACCCTTAAAGCTCTAATTTTAATATATTCTTTTCCAATTTATGTGTGGTCTACATTAAAACACTACTTTAATTAAATATGACTGAAAACATTTTTTTTTAAATTAAAAATATATTTTTTTGCATAATATTGATAGTATTTGTTACGACGACAGATTACTCAAGTTAATCTTAATCTAATATTTTCATAAAAGTTTTGCAACACAAAGTATTTATGTACAAAATAATAATGTTACTAACTAAAGCTACAAATCACCAGGTTTTTATATAAAATATAATTGTTTTCCAGTCTTCAATTGACATAATTTAGCAAGTTTAAGTTTTTGTTGTGCAAATTTAAAATACTTTAATATACTACTACAATGTTTACTATAATCTAATTTGGTACATCTTGGAAATATTATATTTTATCTACAATACCTGAATTCACACACACACACACACATAATACTTGTACTCTGAAGTCTAATTTAAGTAACAGCTGAGGACTGATTTTTAGATACAGCATTTTCAGTAGTTTTCCATCTCTTCGAAATATTGGTTCTCATAGCTATCTAAGAACGTTTTGGCCATGTTATTTACTCAACAGGAAAAAATTAATAACGTATTTAAGTTATATAAATATTTTTAAAACGAAAATTGGCTTCGAAATCAATTTTAATTAAGTAGCTATGAGAACTAAAAAATAACTCAAAACATAATCAAGGAGATATGTGATTTTAGTAACGAAAATTGTAGTTAATAATCATTTCACACTGAAAGAGTTGACTGTAGTTTAAAATGAAACTGAAACCAAAACCTAAGCTCGTAAAACATGAAATTTCTTAAAAGCTCTTTTGTTATCAGATCTGAAATTAGGTGGAAAACTTTACAATGATATGAGCCACAAGAAAATGCAAAATAAAAATCAGAAAATTTTGAATTTTTATGGAATTGTGTAGCCTTTAGCCCTTTCGCCTCGCATGCCATGATTTCCACGTGTATGCCTTTTTTCAACTATTTAGCTATACAACCTCTGCTGCTCCTGTTTATGTTTATATTTATGTTTTTATGTTCATATTTTGATTATCTTATTCTACAAATTAAAAAAAAATTATTTTTTTTTTGTGCTTTTTAACTTTAAAAGCGTAGATTCAAAATACATTATATATATATATATATATATATATATATATATATATATATAATTTGATAAAATAAATACTCAGATAGAGGGTTAATATGAATGAAATAGAATTTCAAAACACAATTTACATGATGCATTTATCATTTTAATTTATACTTTACTTCATATATACTAAAGCTTCTTTTTATTCTAATAAGAATTTATTTTTAAACTAATGTAATGTAATTGAAATAAGAATTTATATTTAAACTAATGTAAAATAATTGAAAATAATTCAAGTTATGAAAGTTAAATTACTTTAAATATATATTTTTTAAAAATTTCTTTCGCAATTTCATTACTATTTAAATACTTTATTTCCGGTCAATCTCTAAATGCTTAAAAATGTTCCGTAATAATTTATTATCAATAGATGTGTAATATGCATTGTGTTTGCTTCCATATACGTATAACTCAAATCTAAATTAAGATCAATTTCATAAAATAAAACTACAGTGATAAACCTAAAGTTTAGATCTTTCATTGAAATTATAAACTAACTACAGACTTCTGAAATTCTTGTGTTTTTATTTTTATCTTTTCGCTTACAATTCAAAGAAATCCTACGCTAGACAGTTAACTGGCATTGAAACGTTGCATATATTTTAGTTCTCATCTGGATATTTTCAGCTGGAAAATAATTGTAATCCTAACAAAAGACAACTGCCATCCCCAACGCTTTTCGCAATAAGAATATCTTGTTTTATAGAAGTTTTATCCTTTCTAGAAAATTGAAAAACTTCAGCTTCATTACTTTTACGCCTCCTATAACTTCTCCGATAAGAGAGTTCAAAGTATGTCCAACAAGACATTGAATAACATTACCATAATTGTATTTACGTTGCTACGGCTTTTTCAATGGTAATTCGCAGAAGCTGCGGGCATCGAAAACTTTTCAATCTAGTTCTGTGGAATCAGACGGAGCAGGGCTCATTTTCCCTGTGGAATATATGAATTGATTTCTACTACTTTCTTTCCAAACAATGATAGAGAAATAAGAATATTTTTATTTAAAGTTTACAAATAGGATAGAACATTTATCTTTTGAGTGACAGATCAGATTTTACCACATTTTCCGAAGGGGAAGATTTCTTCTGGGATGAAATTTCCAGCGGAAAGACTTTATTAAAATGCAGCTTGCGCATTTTTCAAAGTAAACAGTTTCCATTACCAATCAGTTTGAAGATTAATGAATAAATTACTACAGAGAATTGCTTTCTTAAAAGTTCTTCCTGGTCGAGGTACTCCATGGTTAATTAATCTGTTACATGTCACGTGATTGGGCCTTTGTTACGCATTACTCTCCCTTCTCGTGTTTCAGAAAACTGGGAAAACAAAGTTTACGGATTTTGGGTCAAAAAGGGGAATTTAATGCTTTAAAGCATTAGATGGAATTAAAGCTTTAGAAACTTTGATGAATATCGGTCATAGTTATGGATGTCACTAACTTTTTTTTTAATGATATCTTTAGTTAAAAATTACTTTAAAACTCTGGCAATTAAAAATTGTATCAATTAACTTTTATTTCCTAAATCTATTAGATTTAATAATGTTGCTTTTTTCCCCTTACAAAGCTTTGAATATCTTTTTCTAGAGAAAATAGCTTTTAATTTTTGAATATCATTGTGATAATACTCATCATTTATGTATCATCTTCAAAAAAGTGAGATGCGTTCTGTGTAAATTATATCTAAAAAACCAAGAAATTGTCCAAACTTTTAAAAATTTGTTGTTATTAAAGCCACCTATCCAACAGTTTCAGGATACAAGCCAACGGAATTCATCGTGGCAAAGGGCTATATTCTGTTCCACCCCAATTTTGAAGAAGAATACCCTGAAAGTAGTTAATTAAAAATAAGGTAGTAAAACAAAAATATCCATTACGTTGTAAATTCATTTTATTCTTTACTAACAAAAGGAATGTGCTATTGTCGTTAATGCCACCTGTCTGACGGTGTCAGATCAAGGCCCACGAAATTCATCGCTGAAGAGGGCTAAATGTGCGCCGGTCGTTAGCCGTAGCTTTGAGCTCCATACAGGTGACAGTAATTTTTTGCTCAGTTCCACCCCATTTATGACGGTGGATTCCTTAGAAGTCGTCATACCTTTCTTCCTGAGTGGACTTGTGGCTCGACGGCTAGTTAGAGTAATCCCATGTCGCAAAGGAAATAGACATTTATAAACATCCATGTCTTCTCCAGGATTCAAATCCAGAATCACTAACCACTCAACCGGATGAGCTACTTTAAAAATTTAACAGTCATGATTTAATGAGAATAATTAATATTTAATAATCACATGAGTGGTTACTTAACTTTATAAATGAAATAAATATCTTATAGTGATAAGTTTAAATTAACAGTTTTTAAATTCAAAAACTGAAAAATGGAAAAAAAAAATTATGCACTTTTTTTTACTATATATACAAAGTGAATGCCCAGTGGTCGAGTTGTAGCGAATCGCACTCCCACATCACAGGTCCGGGTTCTATTCCCGGGTTGGGCAAGGTCCACTCAGCCTTCGTCCCTACTGCAGTTGGTTGATAAATGAGTACCAAGCTTGCTTGATGACTTAAACGCTGGGGGTCTTGCTCAGACTGACCACCGGATCGGGACATCTGCTCATGCCCTTCACCGCCCAATGGTCACATATACTGGGATGGGCACAATAGGCCCTGGTCCTCATGGGCTGTTGCGCCACTGAGTTTATATATACAAAGTTGATTATTTTTAGGCATGTTCAAAAGCTATTTTTTCAGTCTTCAAACATTTAAAAATTAAGTAATTTCGTTATAATATGTATATTTAAAAATATATTTAAATACTCATACTCCTTAATGTATATTTAATCGTTTACAACAGTGTTTCTCAAACTGTGGGGCCCGCCCCCTAAGAGGGCGTGATAACCCTACAAGGGGGCGCGAGTATATCGAAAAGTCGAAAATAAAAGATTATTTTTAAAAAAATTATTGATTTACTGAATGGAAAAACAAAATACATTTTGAAGTAAAAAAATAAAATAAGCATTTACATTGATATGAAACACTTATAAATGCATCAGTGCTGCACAATGTGTTTCATAATTAATTTAACAGCACTACGTTAAGAACAATTTTAATAATTACCAGTGACCCTATGGGCGTGTCATAAAACTATATACTTATCTTGATCATTTCTACGGTTTATAATTAAAGTCGTATTGTAGCTTTAAGTAAAAGTATATTATTCTTGAATTCAATACATTATTATTGTATGAAGGAGAGGCGCGATGAAAATTTTGACTGAAAATTGGGTCGCAAGTATAGAAAGTTTGAGAAGCACTGGTTTACAAAAATAAAATATGAATCTCTTTCAGATTGATAGTTTATGTACAGGTATAAGCTAATAATCCAAAACTGCATCACAAATAGTAAAGGAAATCCAGTATCACAATAAAAAAAAATGATGCTTTGTGTAAAATTATTTTCATAATCGGTAAATAATAATATATGTATATATATATATATATATATATATATATATATATATATATATATATATATATAAATTTTAACTAAAAAAACTTTAGTAAAAAAATTTTACACTAAAAAGTAATAAAAACATATATTATTTTGCTCTCATAAAGTATGTATCTATAATCGACCTTTTTTGCCATCAAATAAAATTTTCCTTTGAAAACAAACAAATAAACAAACTTAATGAAACAAAATTATATCACATATTAACATTAACAGCATCAATGATAGATATTACTTTCTTATAAATAAAGAGGAAGTCATACAATCGTAAGTCTCTTCAAAGTTCAGGAACTTTAAAAAAAATCTCCAGGATATATAATTTCAGGAAGTATAATTTCATAATATACATTTATGGCTCCATTTTTACAAGAATTTAAGTCCGACAAATGATGATTTATCCTTCAATTTTTTAGAGTCTGAACTTACAATCGGTTACTTGTGCAGCCTATCAGAAGTTGGAATTAAAAATTCTTTTTAAAATATAATATTCATAATTTCCTTTATAATACACTCAGAAAACTTTAAATAAAACTATGTCTCTCTGTCTTTAATTATTATTTTTTTAATATTCCTAATTTTAATATTCTCTTATGATATAATGAAATATACATGATTTCTCAGAAAAAACTATACAGTAGTTATTTTTAATAACCTCTCATAAATTTTAAAAAAACATAATTTAAAAGTTTGGCATATTCCTCCTGAATTTTTTTTGCTCTATATGATGTAAATGATTAAATGAAAAAGGTGCGGTCTAACAGAAAAATTTAGTTAAAATTACCACAATGGTTATTCTAATGAAATCTTACTAGATTATGTGATTTATGATAAATTAACAAAAAAACATTGATTATTTAAATTTTAAAGTGAACAGCAGTTTTACATTTGAAAGATTACTCACAGTAATTAGAAAACTACTGTGTTTTTGAGGTAAAACAGTTATGTGTGATACATATGTATTATCAAAGTAAAACTCTGTGGATAAATAAGAAATTTAATTTTATTACTTTATTGCTTTAAAGAAAGCTTTTCTTCTAAACATTCTAAAATTGGTATTGTATAAGGACACTGGATGATATGTCATGTAAAGTTCTACTTTATTTCTCTTCATGTAAATGAATGCCATGTTTTCTGTATGTAAATAAATCTCATTATTTTGTAAGGGTAAAAATCCCAATATGGTTTCCATAAAGAAGTTTTATTTTTATTCAGGAAGTATAATAAGTGCTCTTTTAAAAAGTAAAATTATTTGAAGAAATAATTTCAACTTGTCAAAAAATGCATGTCTTTTTAAAATATGTAATTAATATATGATTTATTTTAAAAAAAAAATATCAAATTTTATTATTTAAAATTTTTAAAATCAGAATGAAAAATTATACCTTATCTTTATTCAATTGAAATTCTTTTCAGGATTCTTCAACTAACGCATTTTTTTAAGTGTTGCGTATGCGCACCTTGAAGTTTAACTTCATATAAAATACAGTAAAAAATGAATTTATTATGCAAAACCTCATCATGGATGTGTGCAAAGTCATTCCAAGCTTTCTGTTTATATTCCACAATTAATCTAAAGTTTCATGAATGAAAAATAATGAAGACATATTTTTTAAATATCATTCAATAATGTATTTCAACTCTTGAAATATATTTAATTCAACTTTTATATGCATATTCCTGAATGTTACATTTATATTCATATTTTATTTTCTCAACATGTTAGACTTATGCTACAGAATTGAATAATGTTTAACCCGAGATCACTCGCACGGGGTGTTCTGTACACCCCAGCAACAAGAAAATCCTCCCAGGATTCTAAGAATGTGCAGAACCACGATTTTTTCTGCAGCTGCACATTTTAGGTCACTGAACTTTCAGGCCTGATGCAATCCCTCTTTCTCGAACGATTGGAATGTAATAACCTTCAAAAGTTTATCTGGGGGTTGAGAGCTCCCGCGAGAAGTTGAGCATTTGTATACAGTCTGCTCTGAATGTTTGGAAAATGATTAAAATATTATTTTTCTACTTTCTACTATTATTATCTCGTTAATTATAAAGTATATTTATTACTGGTATATATATTTTATATGTATACTGGTTTATGAAAAAATATAAAATTATGTGTTTTAAAATGAAAATTTTGTATGCTTAGTTTAAATTAATGTTAGTCTCATTTATATGCAATAAATTTAATAATTTTATTTCTATAATACAGAAAAACATCTTGTATTTTATAAATATGTATCATAATGACTTAATTTTATTTTCATAATTAAATACACGTGTTAAAAGTTTGGGGTGTTCTCTCCACCCCACGAGTAACGACGGTAGCAAAAACAGGCGCGAGTGACCGCGGGTTAATAATAATAATGAATAATGTCTAATAATTACCGTTGAAAGCTGTCCCGCACATTTTGCGACTTCATGACATGTTCAGTCAAAATTATAACTTAAATTGATCGTTTGCTGCTAATGCTTGTGTTCCGCGGTAAGGAAAAGAAACACAGCATACTAGTTCAACCAATGTTATCCACCAGTGCAACTAACAGGAAAGTGTGCATTTACATGACTATGCCATTGCAAATAACAGAGATAGAAGAAAGAAATGGTGATGGATAGCTCACCAATGTAATTGACAATGGTATTCTCAATGCCTGGAATATTCCACAACTGACAACAGGCTCTACCATCAGTAAAATTTTTTCCATATCACAGATTATATTATCTCTATTAAAACAAATGAGGGTTAGTTGGAGGTAAATCAACCTCAAAGTAAAAATATCAGTCTTGAACGCCACAGAAAAACTAAGAACTGAGAGGCAGGGTGAAATTAACTATGGTATCATCTCCTAAGAAGCAAGTGCAAGGCGGAGTAGTAACATTTGCTACAGCTAGACTATCTACACATATAAAAAATGTCAGTATCATTGTCATACAGTAACATGAAAATACATTCGGGATGAAATCAATTTTGTCATGTTTCTTTTTATAATCAACAATAATTATTTATATTTATTACCTTATATTTTAAAGCCTTAAGCTTGATTGATCAGAACTATGAGAGATAGATATAGAAAAATTGAAATATTGTTTCATGAAAATGCACTGAAACTGACTTATTTTAGAAAAAATGGCAAATATGCTAAATATTAAATTTTATAGGAAAAACACTTATATCGCACCCTGATGAAATAAATGGTCTGTTCAATTCTTGAATTATTTTTTGTCTGATTTCGATAAGAAAGGAAGAATGACAGTTAAAAAAATGACGGAAGTGTCCAAAATATTTCGACTGCCTTTGTTCGGAGTTTCTGCATGATAGCTAACGTACAGAGATACACCTACCAGCTATTTTAAAGTTCTCACTAGTACCATTTTAATTAACAAAAATTTCAGAATTTAAATGGCCAAAATGGAATACACTTATTATTTTTCATCTTTTTTGTATTTTTGCAGCTTTTAGGCGTCCATCGGTTCGTGAGAAGGTAACCAACCTCATGCGGATCGATGTATTTGTTTTCTCTTGAATGTTAATAGCATAGATAAAACAGAAGGTAAGCTAAGCTTAAAATTGATAGCTCTCCTGAAATAGAAAGTGTTTTAGTAACATAAACTCAATACTTAATACAAAAGATAAAACGGCAATCGCTCTTTTCAAACAATCAATTCTTACCGTACTTAATTTTAATCATTGTGAACGGCAAAATGAATAGTTACTCTTTAAATGTTTCATCCGTCTTGAAAAAAAAAGGAATTGAGCATTTTAATAATAAATTACAGAAGTGCTTTATTTTTATTTATCTCTACGAATGCTCTTAAGCAATTGATTGCAACAGAGTCTTCGAAATAATTTTCCTTTTTCAACTTCTGTACTTTTACTCGAAGCAAATACCAATAGAAAATAAAAATATTTTCATAAGAGCAAGACCTTTCATACGCTTTAACGATTAGTTCTCTCTTCATTTCCTCCATGTTGTTAACTTGCTTGCTTTTAAATTGCTTTCCGATGACTTCCGTAGTTTGGTATTGAAATAAAACTTCAATTCAATGCTTCGAGGACTCTCTTCTCTTCTAGAATTATATGACTTATAAAGTAATCATTAATTCGGATTCTTTAATGATTTTTAAGAAATAAAGTGGGATACATATTGGCATTGTCTTGTTATTTTAAACATTGTCTGTAGAAAACCGATCTATCGCATAAATATTGATACGATATTTTGATACACCCAAATATTCCTACGTCTCATTTATTATTTAATTATTCAAACTGGTATGCAATTACTTATATCAACAAACTTTGTATAAACTAATTTATTAGATATTTTTCAGCTAAATTTTATATTAATAGACATAATAAAACTTCGAGCAGTGTCAATTTGTAAAACCCTCATTTCCTTCCATTTCATTCATGTCCAGCTTAACGAATTTGGTAAATATAATATACTTTAGACTTAGGGAAAACACTACTTCAATACTTACAAATAAAAATCAAAAGAAGCATAATACCGGTTGATTCATAACTTTTTGAAGCCCTTGAAATGCTCTTACTTTACGTCTATTTAATTGTTTTTTTTAAGTATCCCCATAAAAAATAATTGCAAGGAACACAGACATTGGATAGTGATGGACATTTATCAGGAGACAGAAAATTTATTTTTTAATCTCTCAGCCATTTTATAGTTGATTTTACAGTATGACTTAGTGCAGAATCTTGGTGAAAAACAAAATTTCTTTGATAGTAAAAATGTCTACTTTTTTTTTCATCAAATGCTTCAAAATTTTATTCTGACAGCATTTAGCATCAATTTTAATGTTTGGTTCCACAAAAAATGGTTTTGTTAAGCCTTGAGAGGACATTTCCGTCCATACCATAACACCTGACGTCCAACTTGCATTTATCAAAACAGTTGCGTCTTTGCGATGTTTTTTACTTGAAATATATTGAATCTTCGTTTAGCCAGTTTTGAATAACAGATGAAACTGCGCTTCATCAGAAGTTATCCCTGCTTTGTATCTACCTTTGCGTAACATTAAATACAGAGTCCAAGATTGTTTTCTTCGTTTTTCTACGGTCTTAACAGACATTTGGTGACATACTGGAAAATTTACTTTTTATAGCCAATTTTCTTTATCTGATGATAAATTGTTAATTGATATATCTATAGTTTCTTTGGCATAGGTTTTTGAGGCCAAGAATTTTCTACAGAGATAATTCTTTTATTTCTCTTTCATTAAAGACTTCCTTTCGTTCACAATTTTTCCCTGGAGCTTTAGATTGCGAGCCAAATTTTATTTTTTCTTTATGTTTAGATAGTAATACAATAGAACTTTGACTTTTAAATGCTTCATTATTTACAGAATTTGAACAACCATCCTTCAAAAGCTGTAAAATTTCGTTCCGGGTTTAAGGATCCAATTTCATTTCTGTAATTTACTCCCACTAATAATAATGGTTAAATTGGTAATTTAAAGCTTTCGTTTTTCAAATAAAAACAGTACTAAAATGATAGAAACTCATCACAAATAGTTAAATGCTTTTAAAATTGGTCGCACTTATTTTTATACAACCGGTACAAAATTACCGGTTACAAAATTACAAAAATTGGGTATACATAATTTTAGCCGACTGCTATAATTATTTAAAGTTTCTACTAAAGTAATTACCATATTTATTTGAATCTAAGCTGACTATATATTTTTCCAGTGTTAATGCTACTGAAAATCAGGTGTGGCTCAGAACCGAAGGCGAAAAAATTCGTTGGATGGGGAAACTGGTTTTCTTCTCCTTTCAAAAGGAATGGTCTAACCAACCATTTTGGGTACTTGTGCCAATGACGTCATATTCCGTAGTATATCTTTAGTATTCAGTCTATCCTGAAATTAGCAGTCTGCTGAATGAATTTGGATATTTTTTTTAAACTCTTTCTTTTAATCATATAAACATCACAGATTTTGGTAATGGCATCAATGTGAGTTCACTAAGACGTAAGAATGAAAAGGAAGGTGATTTTATATGCAGAAGATAACAGAAACAGAGCAGCGGCCAGAAAATTTGATGCAGATGAAACAAATATACATCGATGGCGTAAGCAAAGTAAAATGATTTTCGCTTGTAAATCATCAACAAAGTATTTTACTGGACCAAAAAAAAGTAAGATATACTGAAGTAAATGATAGTCTTTCTCAATTTGTGACATTTGATCTAAGATATTGCCAATTACAATAAAAATGCATCTGGCAATGTTTTAGATCGAGCAACACTGCTATACAAAGCCCTTTGCTGAATGATAGTGTATTGAGCTTGTACGTGAAATGTCTTAGGCAAAGTCGACTCAGCCTTTCATCCTGTCAGTGGGCCAATAAATGAATACCAAGCTTTTATGGGAACTGAACACTGGGGTT
Organism: Trichonephila inaurata madagascariensis; assembly: GCA_019973955.1. Taxonomy (NCBI): domain Eukaryota; kingdom Metazoa; phylum Arthropoda; class Arachnida; order Araneae; family Nephilidae; genus Trichonephila; species Trichonephila inaurata. The sequence continues at coordinate 129,061 of BMAV01021344.1, read as the reverse complement.
TCGCGTCAGACTGACCACTCGACTGAAAATCTGCGCATGCACCGAAGCGCCGTATACTGAGATGGGTACAGTGGGCCTTGGCCCTCATGAATAGTCCTGCCACTG
>BMAV01021344.1:105270-128856 GCA_019973955.1 Trichonephila inaurata madagascariensis | reverse complement strand
TATATATATATATATATATATATATATAACCTGAACTCAGTTCTTGAGCATTTTATTTAAATATTCTTGTGTATGTTTGTGATGTTTTTTTTTAACTTTCATATCAATATTTAAGGTTTTTAATGTATATATATATAGACTTAAAAATATTTTATAATAATTCACTAATTTTAATTTAGGCGTACTCCAATTTTCCTTTTGTATCAAACGGGAAACATAATTTGTTGCTATACTCACGAAGTAAATCTTGCAATCTACTTTATTGCATCGACTTTAAATCTATGCTTGTAAATACTTGTAGACTATAATTTTATTGTTATATTTTGAGATACTAAAGTGTATTTTATTTGTAATATTTAAATTTCTCCTAATATTCCTTTCTTTCCCTACGGCTCAGTAGTATAGTCAAATTACAGGGGAAGTTTGGCTAGCCCAAAGACTTTGTTTAAACCTGCCATCTTGGTTCCTAAGGCCAGGAGTTTTTTATTGTACTACTGTGTAGTTACGAATATTTCCTACTGCCTTGACTAGTTATACTTAAGTTTTATTGCTATTTGTATATATTTATAAATTATATTTATATGGTAAATATTTCCTTTTCCCTGAAAAAATGAATTAATTAATTTTTCTCTTAAAAGCGTTAGGGGAAATTAAAAAATTATTTTGTTCATTTATTGCTATTATATTAATTTTAATAATATAGTCATACATTATACAGAAAAAAAACCAGTATAAAATGCATAAAAATTCTCTCTTTCTTCATGTATATGCTTTCTATCCTCATCATTTGAATTGCGAGACTAAAACACTTCCGAGCACTTCCCTTTTCTGGAACCCATCATTAGTAAAAATTCTTAAGCCAAGAAAATTGTGCCTGTTTAAAAAGTAAATATTTGAAGTGGCTAAGTTTAAAAGTATATTGAAAAGTGTAACTTCTTACTTATAAAAATGAGAAAATTCAACAAACAATTTAACAGCACTCATCGAAAATTGCTATGTCTTCATCGAAATTATCTTCTCGCCTCAATTCATGAGAACAACAGTTTCTGCACTTAATTCTCTGGAGAACTTTATCTATTAAAGGTGACTAGTCCATCAAATTTGATGAATACTAACGAGAGATTATTGAGAAATAATAATTCTTCCTGGAATGATGCGTCCAACAAATTTCATTTATCTGAATAGGCAGAGTTTTCAATAAGCCCATGCATAAAAGATTAACAGGGTACTTGAAGGATGATGAGTTCGTCTGAAAATTAATTCTTTCCGTATCTGTGTGATACCTCTTCAACTAACAGCTAGCATTGGAAGATTTAAAAAACAGAAAGTGTGGCCGGATATTCATTTTAGATAACGAGCGAGGAGATGCTTGAATTATTTATTCAAGAAATAATCTGAGCGAACTAAAATTATTTTCTTTAAATTTATTTCAGAAATCTTGGGTAAGAGAAAATTGCTTTCCAAAAGTAATCAGAAGTATAGTTAAACACTGAATTTTCCGTATATTTATTCAACATATAGTATAAAGAAATGTTTGAAGAAGTTCGTAAGGAATATCACCTTTAAGAACATTTTCTACGGTTCAATAATCAAGTGCATAAAACATCAACAATATATTCAAATTGGATGTAGAATATGTATAGTGTTTATTTTGTTATTTCAAACGATTTAAAATTATTAGATTAATTTGGTTAAAAAGGAATAAGTTATTGTACTTGATATGCAGTTTTTATCAAAAGTTATAATTAATTGAAAGAAAAAAAATAACTTAATTGTGTCTTTGTTTTTGGAAATATTGTGTGTGTGATAATAATAATTGTAATAAATTAATAATTATGAGAATTTATTTGTAACATTAAAAATGATCTATATAGTTTTACTATGTATTTCTATCGAGATAATTTCTTTATTAAAATTGTCAAATAGTAATATAGGTTTTCATCTTTTTTATTTTAGTTATTTATTTATTTTTTTTTCATTCGAATTAGAAAGATAAGTATTTATAAATAATATATTAATATAAAATATTCATATTTTTTAAAATCAAAGTATATATGCTAAACGCATAAACTATGATTGCCCTTTTATAATTAATAGAAAGTAAATTTCATATCTAAAAACATTTCGTAAGGTTCCTAAAGTTGGGTACCTAATTTTGTTCTTGGAAATGATTGTGAAAGCTCAATAAATAATAATTTTGGATAAAAAGTCTTTGGTTTTACCGAAAATTGAATCCATTGGAACTTCTTCACTACTCTTAGTATTGTATTGTTTGGAAAGTAACTTCGTTTTTTTCCGACAAAGGATTTAATTATATTTTTTGCATCCAACTTCACACTTAAGCCACATAATTCTTGTATGTTTTAAGATCTAATACAGCAAGGCTTGTGCATGAAAATTCCCAATTGATTCTACGCAGTAGAATCTAGTATCTTCTAAGTGTAGATAAGGGAGAAAAATACTTTTCAATATACTACTTTCATGTTTTATGGATACATAAATACACTAATGAAAAAAAAAAATTAAGAGTATTTGCATATTTTATCGAATTGCTTGAAAAACACCGAGCTGAATGGAAAACCATTGCTTCTAGATAAAAATTCAAACATTGTACAGCAAATACGGAAGCGTACACGTAAGTGTAGCCGAAGCCAGCAGAAAAACAGGCTTTATAAGCACGTGTAAGTTAAAAAGTATTTCGTATGCCAGCGCACCTTGGCGAATTTATTGGTGTTATTTTGAAGCAATCGGTTCAATTCAAATTGTAACAGTAAAAATTAGTAACCATCAAAGTTTATATTATGGAATGAGGGGGTAAAATGTGGGGAGGCTAGAAGCAGGCCAATCTCAGGTCCAGATATGTAGAGTGTTCAATTTAACACCCAACGTCATGTGTAACGTATGAAAACCGTTCCAGGATACTGGAACCATCGAGAGAAAACCTGGACAAGGTCATCCAAGAGCCACAATGACCAGAGAAGATCGTCATTTGTTGATTATAGCGAGGCGTAACAGAGAGGCTACAGGTTCTCAGCTTTCTTGTTACTTGCCTGCAGCCACATAAACCAGTGTATCAAGGCGACTGTTTCAGAAAGACTTCATGAGAGACGGTTGATTGCCAGAAGATCTGTGGTTTGCGTCCCACTCACGTCTACGAACAGGAGAGTCCGTTAAGCTGACAGAATAGTGATTGGAGTATGGATCAATGGGTGACCGCTCTGTTCCCCGATGAGTCATGTTTCAGCCTAAACACCGATTCTAGCCATACTTTCATATGAAGAGAACCAGAGACCCTCTACCTACCTCCAATGTCAACTAAATCTATAATTATGGAGGTGAATGTTTAAAGGTCTGGGCAGAGGCATCATGTTGAATGGCCGTACACATCTTTATGTATTTGAAAAAAAGCTCTGTGAGTGGTGTGAGGTATAGGGATGAGGTCTTGGAACTCTATGTTAGCCTTTTCAGGGATGCATGTGGCCCCGAGTTTATTTTAATGGATGATAATGCCTCATAGAGCTCTTTTGGCTGTCGAATTTATAGAGAATGAGGATATTCGCCGTATGGATTGGTGAGCCAGGTCTCCAGACCTCAACCCCATAGAGCATATTTGGGACGCTATGGAAAGGGCAATTGCAACTTGCAGCCTCCCTCCGAAAACCCTCCAAGAAATGAAAACAGCGTGGCTGAAGGATTGGGACCAATTGCCACTAGAACTGATAAATTGGCTTATTTCAAGTATAACATCAAACTGCGAGGCCTGTATAGCTGTAATAGGGATCCATACCTCCTATTAACCAATTTCTTTTGTTTATTATGCAACCGCGGTTTCATACCTTCTGACTCCATCGAGTGCTATGCACGATCATACATGTGTATTGCAATTGTTGAATGATTGTTTGTTTTCTGTTGTATCAATGTATGTACACATCAAATTCCATTAAGGTCGGTCTAATAGTTCTAGAAATAATTGATCAAGTCTGAAAATTCTCATAATTTCTTACACCAGTGTAGATCATATAAAATAGAATGCATCACATTTCATCTTAGCCCAAGAATAAATTTTGGAAAGCATACAAATATTTCTAACTTCAAGTTTAAATAATTTTTCATCAAACACCATTGAAATAGCAGTTAAGGTATAATGACTAATTTTAACCGTCTTTTTAATTTATTACAAAAGCGGGTCATAAACATGCAATTCCAAAACTATTCTGAAATGTAGGATTAATTATACATGAGTAAACAAACGGTTGATAACTGTTTTTACTTGTGCCAATTACTAAACTTATAAAATTAAATCAATTTAAAATTTATCGAATTAAGATTGCATTACATTTCGTATATTTAGATCATAGTCTGATTGTTAAATTAATAAGAGCGTTGTATTTAATTATCTTGGGAATAAATAGATTTAATATTCAGTTGCTGCGTGAAGATATTCGATACGTGATTACGAAATTAAAATATTCTATTACCCGGGAGAAATCGCTTGGAAATCCTATTACCAAGAGATCAGAAGCAGCTTCATTTTCATAAATTAAGTGAATTTGAATAGTCATAATCCCTTCCACACACTTTTATCAAAAGTGAATAATGAATGGGCACGATAGAGAACACACATATACATATATATCGAGTGTTCACACACACACACATAATTAAATTGAAGTTTGCAAGTAGTCTGTAGAAAAAACTATACAGCAGAATTGCATGATAATTGGGTAATAGCAGAATGAAACAATGGGAAATTTATCGGGGGGAAAAATGGGTTTCAAAACCACCACTAGATGGCGTTGTACAACGTGTGTACTATTTTTAAATGCAAATGTCGTAGCCATATTAGCATAGCTGCATTAGTAGCATTAGTTGTGGGGTTACTTCAAGGCTGTAGTCTACAGTGATCCCATCACATCTCTATCCGACGATAAAGAAAGCATAGAACGTCATGTGCGTAACGTTCCCCAGTTCATGGGGCTGCGGTAGCCCAGTGGTTAAGGTATCGGATCGTGGCAGGCATGTCATGAGTTCGAGTCCTGTACCACTAAAGACCCGCCGTGTAGGGCAGCGATGCACGTTAAATATGTCGAGAGCTGAAACGTCCTCCCGTTGGTGGGGTGTGGTAGTTAGAAGAGGGGGGGTTTCAGCTCAGGTGTCATCCACGTCACTTGACCATGGTTCAAAATTACGTGGTCCGTCGCCAAAAGCCCTCGTGTAGCTGAACAGTGCGACGTTAATATTCACTCACTCCCCGGTTCATGTAGCTTTCCACAGTCGAACATACGTTTTTAAGCATCCAAATGGTAGCAGACAATTGTGGACATCATATCTAGCACGTTTTGTAAATTTTTGTAGGGTATTTATATGTTATCAATAAAGCTATGAGATATATACGCCTCCTAGGGATGTTTTTTGAAACTCGTTGTCATATTCCCTCGATAAAATTCCCTTCCTTTCATTCTGCCGTTACCCAATTTTCATTCAATTTCACTGCATAGTTTTTGTTACAGTCTAATCTCAAATTTCAAGTTTAATTGTGCACACTCGGTATTATATTATCAGGTGCGTTTTGAGAAAGACTATTATCAAAAAAACAAGTATAAATTTTATAGAAAATTTACATTTATTATATTAAAGTTATTCTCTATTCAAAATTAATCACTTGTGACAAAACACATAATTCTACAAATAATATTCACATTTAGGCATTATGTCAGAAGGGATAGATCCTCCTTAATATATTTTTTTAATTAATTCAAAGTATTATTATTCCTATATATTATTTGAAATAAAAAGTTTAACATAATTGAGAATTTTCAAGTGCATCAAATTTTCATATATTTGTTCATGAACTTATTATATTGATTATATTTGTTCGTAAAACTGAAATACAAAATTTTACCACAATGTTGCTTGTTTATCCATGCATATTTTTAAAGGTAAATTCGAATAATTTCAAATGTATGAAAATTTTATAAATATGAATTTGAATTCCATATCTAGTTGAAACTTTGCCTAACTGCATCATTTTGTAAATTTAAAGCGCAAAATATACATACATGATAGTGTAAGAGATGAAAGTTTTAAAGGAAAAATTATTTTAAATTTTCTCCAACTTTTTTTTAATCCGTTACTATGGCAATTTTCTCAAATAATTCAGAATTGGAGCAAAAACATAAGAAATCTGGTGAACTTTAGTCATACTTCTGCACTATAACTTAAAAATATTAGTAAAATTTTAAATACATTAGTCCAGCTGTCTAAGTTTCAAACAACTGTACTCAATTTGCAGAACTATGAATCTGTTTTCACAACTGATTGATAATTATATTGCGAACGAAAATTTTTAACTCATATTTATCATTTTTAATTTTTTCAGGGCTCACTTGTTTTTGAAGTTTTATTAGAATTACAACATCAATCTGAACAAAAAAAAAACTACCGTTTCTTTAAAAGAACTATTTTATACTTAATTAGAGTATGCAATAGAAAGTATATAATGGAACTTTTATGTAGTGGAATGATCATTCATAATGGTTCGGGTTTTTTTTTAGAAAAATGGATGATTAAATTGAATTTTCAGTATCTTAGAGTCGGAGTACTTAATCATCATTTGTTAAATTACACGAGAAAAAGTATTAAACATTAGGAAGCATGGTAAATTTGTAATTAAAAAAACACTAGTGTTCTATTGAAATATCGTTTATCAAAATGTACTCTCCTTTCTCAAAATTATATAAAGTGTTTATTAAAAATTATAAGAGCGCCTGTGTGTAGTTGTGTTGTCCTTCTCGAAGGAAAGGAATGAATGTTGCCAGAGCCTGAGACAGGTTGGACTTCTTTACGATAGATGGCGACACCACCTATCTCCACCTCCACAATTTAGGCATGGAACTGGAAGGGAGGGAAATATTCTGCAGCCCCCACTCACAAGACTTCGGACCCACTAATTTAACGAGCATGTACTCCATGTGTACTCGCAGGGTATTTGATGGCATCGAGCCGAGGCCTTCCGGTCTGGAGTCCGATGATCTAACCACTAGGTTACCCACAGTCCTCAAGAGCTCCTGTAAAAATTATTATGTGTTAGCCATTGCATTAGAATATCATGAAAACACATACATTAGTATTCCATGAAAACACATACATTAGTATTTCATGATAACTTTGCTTGAGAGGCAAATTGGACGATTTTGTGTTATTCACGATTTTGTAAATATGCCGCTGGAGAGATGTAGAGTTATGTGGTGCAAACTAAGAAAGATATTACTTAATAAAGGTGATCAAATAGGAAAGCTAGTTTAATGAAGTGTTCAAAAACTGTCGTCCATAATGTCACGGGGCAGAACAAGCTGTATGATACAAAAACAAATATAAAGCAATTTGGAAGGAAATGTATTTTGACAACCTGGGACGATCGATATATTTTTCGGCTTAACTAAAAAGGTCTTTTATAACTCGTGAAACTTAAAAGGGTCTCAGAAAAAAAAATATCACAGTTTAGAAAAGTGTAACATTAATCAAGGATCAGTCTTAGAAATATCAAATACTAATGCAAAATTTATAAAGATGAAGAAAACTCCAAATTTATTCAAGCATCATCGAGATAGAAAACTGAAATGAGAAAAAAAAATGTCATGTCATGGGAGAATGAGTGGAAATCATAATATTCCCTATGGCTACCAACTCTGTTGGAAAAGCCAAAATAATGCTTCTCTCAACAAATGAAAGAAGTATTAATAACGATTTGGAGAATCTTAAATCATGATGGATTGGGCGACTTATAAAGAATTTCGGGACGTATGGATTCTGCACAGTATCGAAGTGTGATATTTGATCATCTGATACCGTATGAACTTCATTAAAATTAGAGATAGTCCTAACTGTATATTACAGTAATACATATTCTTTTTGCCCTGTATTTAAAAATTTACAGGTGTATTTTTTTTAAAAAAGTTAGAAGGTAACGTTTTGTTATGTCTAAGTAAATCACAGGCTCAAAATCTAAGGAGTATTATATCACAATGTTTACGCTATTAATATGCACAGCTTTCTTTCATAAATTAACTGAAACTAACAATTATAAAAGGTGGGGCAATTTTTTTTGAAATTGAGAGATTTCTTGTCATTTTAAAGAAAAAAGGATGTCTTAAATTATCAGGGAAAACAGAGAACAAAAATTATACATAATTTTATAACTTGTTTTTAGACAAGAGGCATTAAAATTTACTAGCACTTTAATTTATTTCGTTTATACTTTTTGTAATTTGATCATTTATTGTATTTTTTAAAAAAAATTCCAAACTTTTTATCTGAAATATATTTTGATATCTTATTTCATGTACTTAAATTATAATTATAATTTTTTTTCATAATTACCAAAAAATTAAAGATATCTAATCATTTATTACTGCACTAACTTTAGATTACGAAAAATTGCCATTGCTATCTTTTTGGATAAATCTAAATACCACATAGATGAAAATGCTTAAGTGTGGAGTAAAATAATTTAGAATAGATGTTTAACGTTGTAAAAACATTTAAAGACATTCAGCCGAAAGAATTGGTGAACGTAAGAAAAAAGTGACCATCGATAGGCACCAAGACAGGAAAATTAGGAAAGAGTTGTAAGGCTTTCCCTTTATGATCAATTCTATTACTTTTTGACAAGTTATGCCATCAAATTAGGCCTTACATTCAATCCTACCAATTAATTATTCTAAGCCTCTACACGACATATACAGGTCGCCATCAGTTTAACTGGAGAAAATAGGTAGGATTAATGGCTAAGACCGGTGACAAGATGTTCCCTGACTTTTTTCCCATGGATAATCTCACTCTACAATCAACAAAACTTTTCGCAGAGTAAGTTCTGAATACAACGTTGATGTGAAATGTAATGGTTATACTGATCCGCTGTACTATTCATTATGAATAATGATACAAAAATTATAAAATGAAGTGTTTTGTGAAGTTTACTTTTATTTTACTAAATCATTTGATATAGTTTCATAAAGTTTCACAGAAGTTACTCTTTCACCAAGGTTCACATATGCGTTTTCTGAAGTTATATATATATATAAGTAGGCAATATGTGAATGGTAAGGGAACTATACATTTTTGTAATACCTTTGCACGTATAAAAACCCTCTTAGATGTAGTCTGCACAAAAATTATAAGAAAAGGATTGCATTTCTTGTAATGAAAATATAATCTAAGTAAAAGTGTTGCGGATTTCTCTCAAAGTATGACGAATTGTTTGTAATAAATGACTGAAATATGCTCAGACTTGCATTTTCTTACTGATTAAATTATTTTTGCCGAGTTCACTTGAAGATAAAACCTGATATTGTTAAGCGTTTAATTAATAAATAAAAGCTTACTAATTAATTTGTTAAAGAAAGAAAGAAATTTATTTTTATATGAATATTTGGTCATTATGGATTTGGTCAAACATTATTAGAGGTTCAAGAACTAGTTGATTTAGTTTATAAAGAAAAAAGCTGTGTACCTCATAACAATACCAATAACTAAATGCATTGGCATTCATTTCCCCTCCTTAGAAGTCGATGTATACTCTTAAAATAATATATCATTTTCGTTTTTTTAACCTTATTTTGAATTATCATTTATAAAAAAAATTCTTTATAACAACACTGTTGTTTCTTGTTAATTCTAAAAATATTCCTTTTCATATAGTTTTATTCAAAGTTTATATAATGTTTTAAATTACAATAATACACTTATAAAATAAGCACCATTTTTGTTGAAATATGGAAATTCGTATTTGTTCTAATGAATCTGAATGAGTGAGTAAATAAATATTAATGTCGCACTGTTTAACTACACGAGGGCTTTTGGCGACGGATCTCGTAATTTTGAACCATGGTCAAGTGACGAGGATGACACCTGCTGATGAACCTGAAAAGAAACCCTTAAAAACGGCATGATAAAAATTTGCTTATAAGAGTCAATTTTTCAGACTTAACTTGAGTTTCCAGTTTTCCTTACAGTATTTTGTTATATCTGAAAAAAGAGAAATTTTTAGCCCGTATTATTTAGTTTGAATTATCATTTATAAAAAATAATTCTTTATAACAACACTGTTGTTTCTTGTTAATTCTAAAAATATTCCTTTTCATATAGTTTTATTCAAAGTTTATATAATGTTTTAAATTACAATAATACACTTATAAAATAAGCACCATTTTTGTTGAAATATGGAAATTCGTATTTGTTCTAATGAATCTGAATGAGTGAGTAAATAAATATTAACGTCGCACTGTTTAGCTACACGAGGGCTTTTGGCGACGGACTTCGTAATTTTGAACCATGGTCAAGTGACGAGGATGACACCTGCTAATGAACCTGAAAAGAAACCCTTAAAAACGGCATGATAAAAATTTGTTTATAAGAGTCAATTTTTCAGACTTAACTTGAGTTACCAGTTTTCCTTGCAGTCTTTTGTTATATCTGAAAAAAAGAGAAATTTTTAGCCAGTATTATTATTTAGTTTGAAATTCCGATAAAAAAAATATTGCATCTATTTGGCTTAGGGTTTTCTATCATTTGTACTTCGTTTTTCTTGAACCTCAAAAGTGTTAGAACAAAACACAAATCATTTGGAAAAGGAAGTTTTTCAGAGTGTGTAGAATAATAAATACTCACCCTGAAATATCTTTTTATACCCTAATTTACTCTACATTGTAATTTAATAAATGGTATATTTTCTCAAAAGCTGTTGAATTTAAAAGGAACAAAATTGAATCACCTACAAGAAATGTTTATAAAATTTTCATAAAGAAATAACTAAAATTTTAGAATTGATCTTTCAAATCAAGATTGCTGTTCAAACTCTTTAAGGGACTTATTCTACTTTAAACTCTTTACTTTTTGGATATTGCACTGACATTATTATTAGCAATAATTCAGAGAACAGAAAAAGTACTTTACAACTATATAAGAACATATAAGTACTTTTACAACTTATATCTTAACAAAAAAAAGGCTCCAATACACACCTGCCTTAGTTTGGATGTCTAGACAGCAGTTACAAATTTTATTTTTTTCTTAATTTAGCAATGTATCCCTTGATGTGCAATTTTTTTTTTTTATTATTTGTATTCAAGTTTTTCTAACAATTTTTTTTTAAAAAAAAGAGATGATTATTTTAACAAATTAAATGAAAAAACAAACGTGTTATTAAAAATTCTTTAATATTTAATTTAAAAAAAAAATGCTTCAGACTTAACATAAAACATTATGTAGTAGAACTTGTTATTTCAAGATTCAGTTTTTTCTGGTTTATGTTGAAAAGCTGATATTTATTTTTTTCTTACCATATATGCAACCTCGTTCACTTTTCCTCTTAAAAATTTCTCTCTGAAAGAAAAAGTGATTAAATTTCTCACTTATTTGAGCATCCTTATTGCTGTTAAGATAAAAACAAGTTCCATAGAGGTTAAATCGGCTTTTTTTTGTGATTAAAAAATTTACTTTTGATATTAAAATACCTTTTAATAATAGTTGGCAGATAAATGTATTTAGTTATTGAATCCCGGAGAAGACATGGATGTTTGTAAATATATAGTGCCTTTGTGGCATGGGGGTACTCTAAATAGTCGTCGAGCCGCAAGTCCTCTCGTGTGGTTGGTGGAAGGGCTAGAGAGATGGGAGGCCCCTGACCACCCCAAGGTGCCCTTTTTCAAAATTGGGGTGGCAACGAGCCAAATCGTACTGTCACCTGTATGGTGCTCAAAGCTACGGCCAACGGCAGGCGTCACTTAGCCCTTTCCCATGTTGAATTTCGTGAGCCTCGATCTGGCCTTTGCCGATCAGGTGGCATCAGTGATAACAACAAGAGATGTTCTAAATCGTAAGAATGAATGATTGGGTTAAACAAAGTAATTAAGTCTATCAACAAGTAAATAAAACTCAATAATATCTAGAGAACCCAAATATTCCATTGTTTTCTAAATGTAATAATCAGTAATTTCATCAGCAACATGTAACATTTAAGTATCATGCTAAATACGAAATACTTAATTTTTACTCAATGTCATTGAAGTTGTATTAGATTATATTCAGTTTAATTTTTTGATTTAAGAGTTGTATAGTTATTCAGAGAATAGCGGAGTTATTTAATTTCAATGTAAAAATAATATTTATGTGTTGCATACTAATATTAAAAGTGAAAGCTCTAATCTAAAACCTTGCACTTCAAATTTATAACTAATATGAGATTTTAAATTCATCTTTACTAAAAAAATAATATCCATCTTTTTCAAAACTTCACATGACTACAAGAAAACATGTCAGGAATTTTTTTAAAGGAATAAATACAATCCATTTTAGAGTAATACAATATATACCTATTCAATTTATTTATTTATAGAAAAGAAGCTCAGAAAGATCAGTTGCAAACTTTGACAAAAGGAAATGACTTTCTCGAAACAAAGCGCTAAGACCTTTAGTGTATTCCTATTGAAGAATTTCAATTTTCCTTTGTGCTTGTCTTTCTTCTTCCCGTTTAATCGGATGGTTCGTCTCTTTTTCCATGTCATTTAAACAGAATACTGTATTAAATTTTGAAGATTTAAAAGCAAAGCTTATCTTCCCTTTGCAGAAAAGTAATGAAAGCTTTTGGATCGATACCAATGGATGTGAATGCATTTTACAAAGCATTCAAACAGTGTGCATACTAGATTAATTATTTAGCTTAAATTTATGCACATTTTAATAAAAAAAGTTGTCTATTAATTCAATATCTAAATGGTTTTCAGATTTTTTTAATGTTGATCTTAATAGTTGTTTTGTACTGAACAACTTTCATTCGGTTTTAGTTTTTTATATGCAATTAAATTCGTATATTATATATATATATATACATATGCAAGTGTATGAGTGTGGATGTGTATGGTGGGAATGTGTAGGGGTGGGTGTAAAATGCACAACATAATAAAAGCGAGGATTCGAGGAAAATGTACAAGGATGACATATGCATTAAAAAGCAGTTTTGATGAAAATTATTTTCAGTAACTTTCAAACAAAGCAACCGTCAGTGTCGATGCAACAGAAACAGCAGCTACTCGACCAACTCGTCCGATACATTGGTTTGACAAATGGAAGTTTAAGTGATGGCGTTTATCTAACACAAAATGGGCTGAAGTTCCTTCGTACTGGAACCATATACACTCACTTCCAAAAATTAAGCACGAAGATGTAAAATGCAAAAAAAGTCAACAAATACTGCTTTGATTGACATAAAATTTGGCAGTAAAGCAGCATATATATTTATACATAGTATAAAATCAATAATTATATACAGAAAAGAAAACAATATTAAATTTTTGTAAGTTATCAGATAATGTCATACTGGAGACTTAAACAGAATTATGTATCAAGTGAAAATAAACAGCATAAAAGGAAAAAAAGGACATTAATGGGGTATGTGATCCCCCCTCATCTGTATGCAAAGTTTACACCTTCTGACCATGCTTTCAAACAGGTGGTCAACCACAGCAGAATTAAGCAATCACCATTCTTCTTCTAGAACAATTTCCATCTCAATAAGAGTGGCTGCAGGTGGGAAACGTGAAGATACAGCACGGCCGAAAGCATCCCAAATATTTTCAATGGGATTAAGGTCGGACAAATATGCTGGCCACGCCATACGCGCAATCCCTTCACTCTCCAGGTAGTCATCGACGATGTTAGCTCTATGGGGACGTGCGTTACCGTCCATTAAAAGAAAAGTAGGGCCAACTGCTGCAGCGTACAATCTGACAATGGGTTCTAGGACTTCATCTTGATACCGGACAGCCGTCACAGAACCCCGTTTAAAGATGTGCAGGTCGGTGCGGTATCCTAATGAAATCCCTGCCCACACCATATTGCTTCCGCCTCGCAATGCGTGATGTTCGGTGATGTTTTGGGGCTGATTGCGTGCTCCTTGTTTACGCCATATCCTTATATGCTTGTCATCTGGCTCCAGAGCAAATCTTGACTCATCAGTAAACATGACATTGCCCCAGTCAAATACATTCCAATTGCCATGTTCCTGGCACCACTTTAATCGTGCCCCTCTTGATTGGACGGATTGAGGAACACAAACTCGAGGTACCCGGACATACAGTCCATTCATATGTAATCTTCGGAGTACAGTAGCTGCAGATATAGCCTTACAATGGACGCTGTAACCATAGATGCCACACATGTGGAGGTCGCTCTGTGATTCCGCTTGGCTACAATAGCAATATATCGATCTTCCGTGGGGGTTGTAACCCTTGGGTGACCGCCTACGGGCCTTCAGACAACTGTCTGTGTGGTTTGGAATTGTTTCCATAACCATGGAATTACAGAACGTTGAACGCTGAAGAAAAGAGCAACATCTGTGATCGACTGTCCTTCAATGCACCCCACAGCACGCCAGCACTCAGAATCTTCATTCGTTTTCTGGAAGTCATAGAAACACGTATGTCTTGAAAACAAATTGTACGAAAGTTTTAAACACCTTCTATCAGCACTTACAATCAACTTCTGTAACCCTTCATAAAGCTGGCTTCTTATAAGACTTTCCTTTTTGCATATTTCTGGACATGAAAACACGATTGGCTGTTACCTAACATATTTGCATACTTCCATCTACCTCTGCAGCTAATTGCATCCTCTTCAATTCTGATTGGCTTCCGGAAATTAGCATTTCCCTCTCCGTGCTTAACTTTTGGAAGTGAGTGTATATTGCTATTTGATGTAATTTTATTCTTATATTTATAATTTAATTTTTGCTAAATCTACCTCCATTACTTAATTTGTATTTAGCTTTTGTTTTCTTTCCTTAGATTTTGTTTTTTATGTGGGTTTTTGTTGTGTATTTCATTTCTTTTATATTCTAAGTCAATGTTTTAATTTGCTCTATGGCTTTTTTTTAAAGTTGTGTAATCCTGATATTTACTCTCAATCGCAGTAAGTTATATAAGATAAGTGAAATATATAAGTGTTAAAGTAAAATGTAAATAAAAATAAACAAACTGTAAGGTGTAGCATATCAAAGGAAGTACACTAATACTCTAAATATGGTTATTAACATCAATATATAGTATAACGCTATATCTCGGAAATGATTAGTTTAATGCACATATACTAATAATTAGTTTTAAGCACTTTAGTACATATACTTATCGAATTGAACATGCATTGCAACGATAGATTGATTTGACTAATAAGGGGCGCGACTATCTTTTACAAATTTACAGGCATCACAAAGAGTCTTCATATTACCATTGAGAGTTTTGATCCCAAATTGGGACGGTAACTTCCATTCTTCCAAACCTGTTAACGTCTATTGTGTCCTGGAAGACGCTTGAGGGAGAACAATGATTCCTTTTTCAATATCCTAAACATTCTTTAAAGGATTGAGATCCTCCGACTTTGTAGAATAATTTTTAAGGTGAATGTTTTATTTTTCCTGGACAAATCTTTGGCACGTGGTAATCGTTGACAAGCGTGATATGTTTGTTTCAATGTTATCTTAAATAAAAAAAAGTGAATTAATTTCAATAGATCCTTGGAAAAGATACTTGTGGGTCAAGAATCCCAACGCTAAAGGGGTGCTGTGGGGTCTCTCAGTATGAACTTTCCCCATGTAAGAATACACTAAGATTGCGGAGATATGGCATTTCAAAGGAAGTTAGTATTCACCAAGATCTCTCCAAATGAAAACTCTTGAATAATCGTATAGTGTGATGAATTTCAACATTACTGAAGATGACACCAGCCAAACCAAGCTCTGTCTAAGAGTGGTGCAATTGGTGTAATTGATATTTTCATCTAAGCGTCATTCAGAACTTAATTCTGACGGTCTATGAAAGTGATTGAGGCAAGAACCTTCAATACAAATTTTACATTCATAAATTTATGGGAAAAACTTAAAAATGAAGTTAATTTAATGTACTAAATTAGAGAAATATTTTTAAAATTTTAAAAGAGGGAGAGAAAAATTACCACATACTAATGAGTGTTGATTTGATAAGTAAAATTTTAAGCGAAATCTCAGGAACGAGCGTAAACAAATGTTTCAATAGAAACACAGGAAAATTTAATAAAATACAGTAAGATCTAAGAGAAGTTCCTTATAAAAATTATGAGATCCGTAGCATTTTGAGGCATTAGGAAACGCTATTAGCTGTAATCCAACTGTATTAACTGTAGTGCTATTAACTCTACGCCTTTTGTTTAAGCCGAGAATGGTGTTCCAATATATTTCTCAAAGATTCTACAGGAGTTTGTAGTAGTTTGAAGGAAATAAAATTACTATGAATTATTAAAGTCTGAAAAGGGTCCAATTTTAATGCACTTTTTTCGGACTTTATTCCTAACAAATCAAGAATTTATAGCTTTCTTTAAGTGTACATTATAAAAGACGTGTAGTTTTTAAAGGATTTTTTTGGGGGAATACCTAAATGAAAAAGTAATACAGCACATTTGATCTCAATAAGGTGATAAGAAGCAGAAATTATTGTCCAAATCCATATGAGAAATTAAGCTATTGAGCAAAAAACTCATACTTGTTACTTTGTAGTGAGTTTACCGGATCGTTATGTAAATATTATTTCTGTATCTAAAATTAAACCAAGATATTTGCACTCATTTTCCCAGTAGAGGGTACTGAGTCATGTTATTGACGAGGAAATTTTGAATACCTCAGTGTATTTTTATTTTTATTTTATTTTTTATAAAAAGGCAAGAATTTTTAATGTATTAAATTAAATTTTTTTTCAGTTAATGTAGCAGTAAGTGATATAAATAGTTCTATAATTTTATTTTAAGGTTGTAGTTATTTCAACTCCTAATGTAGTGCCATTAGCGTACATTGCTAAATAAACCCTTGTGGATTTCAGAATGTTTTTGATTGAGGTTGGTGAGTATGAGGGATGACTCGTGTGATACAACATTCCAAACTGAATGGAAGGGATGATTATATTTTCAAAATGCACTGTGAAATCTTAAGACAAGCGAAGAATAATGATTAACTGATTCAAGAACCCAAGGCGTATCATCTTGGAAATTGAGTAATCGTGCCAAATTTTATAACATTTTTTTCCATATATCTACAAAAAAGTACAACCTTGGTCCATTAAATTTTGAAAACCTTCATTTTCTTAAACTGATGTACTATGGCAGGGACAAACTAATGCTGTAAAAGAACTTAAAAGAAGCCGATTTAGACAATTAAAAAAATAATTCATTTTCTTTGCTCAAATAACATGCAGCGATATAATAGGAAGATTTTGATATTCAACTGATAAGAATTAGGTTTTAATATTAGGACCACATGGCAATTTTCTAAATCTCAATGTTTCATTAACATTCACCAGCAAGGTTAAAAAAATAGTGAACTTTAAGAATTTACTTTAATCTTCAGATCATGACTGGCACGATAATCAATAAATATTTTCATAATTAATAATATATAATTCATATAATTGTTTGCTTGAAGGAACTTAGACCCTACGGTTATCAGCTTCGCTGTTTGATTCACATTACTTTAGAAGGTGGTCTACAATCAGTTTCACCTTTTCGGTTGGAGGCATTACTATATTTTCTAAGTCCTCCTTTAAATAAAAAAAAAAGAAAAGTGAATAAAAATATTTTTCAATAAGAAAGAACACTTTTAGAGCGTACCTGTCTCAGATGAAAGTACCTATATGGATTTATTCAATATTTCGTGAGAAAAGGGGATTTTTCTATTTCTCTCTCACTACTCCATTACGGAATGTTTGAAGTTTAATTTTTAGAACGTTGTCTCATTGGAAGTTTGCCAAAATATCCATACATTGCTTCGATGGTGAAGTTCGGCACTAATTTTTCATGGGGTGATTTAGTAGAAGGGTTTTTAAATTTTCATTTACAAACTTTTATGAAAACGATTGAGATTCTATCTCCCAAATGATCAATGCAACTTCGAGGAGAGAGGAGGTAAGGATTGGAGCAAAATTATATTAATTAGTTGAGGGCTGATTATCAGAAAATAAGTTGTTAGTTATAAGTTGTTAATTTTAATCAGCTATATAATAATGAAAACCTTATACTCCTTTTTAAGTCATTATACCAATCTACTTGTTAATGATACTAAGAGAAAAATCAGCGATTGAGTGCATTTATTACATTTTGAGAGTACATTTCGTTTTCTGAAACCCAGCTAAAGCTTCTCAAATAAGTTTTTACTAAAACATTTCCTTTCGGAAGCATTATTTTCTAAATAAATAATTCAATAAGTTTGTGATTCGTTATTTAAATAAACCTTAGAGCCAAACACTGTGTTTCTTAAGATTTTCAATTTCAGCTGTTTATTCAAGAAATATAATGCGAACAAGGAAATATTCATATGCAGAGAAATTCAAACCCTTCCAACTACCCTGTTCATCTTTTATGCAGGAGCTCATTGAAAGCCCTAGACAAATTAAGTTTCTCGGACGCACCATTTCAAGAAGAACTATTATTTCTCAGTAATCATTGGAATTCATAAAATTTGATGTGTGCTGGTCTCTTTTAATGGATATTGTGCCCCAGAGAATTCAGTGAAAACTGTTGAATTGAGACGAGAATATAATTTCAATGTGCAGAAAGAGCGCTTTTTAATGAGTAGTGTTATATCACATGCTAAATGTTTTCTCATTTTATACACAATAACAAATACTACTATTTCTAAAAAATAATAATCTTTTCACTTTAATTTTAAAATTTTGCAATTTTCTTTACAGCGTTAATTTTGTTACTAAGGAGTCTTAAGAAAATGAAGTTTTCAGAATTCTTTGAAATACTCGTTCTAAGTAATGGACAGAGAAAATATTTCAAAGCAAGTGATGAAGAAAGGCGTTGGTTTTCGGCTGATAATTTAAACATGTGTTAAGTATTCAAAATAATATATGTGTGTGGATAATAAATAAATGATTTAATGAAAAGTTTTTTTTGTTACTATCAAATATTTTATAAGTAATATCTGCTATTTTTATTACACGTTCAACTTGTTTTATTTATTTTGTTACAATTTTGATAAAGTGAAAGTGTTATCCACAAAACAGTAATGTACAATACGGATATTTTTTTAAAACAAAACTGAAAAATTCGCTTCAAAGGTAATATTTAAAAGAGCCTTCAAGAACCAATATATTCATATATAATTATAAATTTTACCTAAAATAGAATTCACAATATTAAGGTATCCAACTACGTTCGGAGCCGTGATTTTAAAAAAGTGCGTAAGTGGATAATTTTCATTATATTTAGTGTAACTTAGATTAGAATGCATGTATAAAATAGTTGTAAGGACAATTTGACAAAAACAATTATTTAAATACATAATTTTGGCAAGAAATTAACTTAGAATAATTTTTTTCCAAATGTCCTCCTTTTGTGAAAAAAGCTTCTATTATAATAATATTTTGCCTGTATATAGCTCAGACCTCTGTATAGAGACTCAACTAGAATGTTTGAAAAATTCACATTATTTTCAGAGGTATCACCAATTTAAATAATTATTGGCGTTTTTTTCTTAAAATTGCTCCCCTCTGTTGTAAAATATGGATAAACCCACTTCTAAGTTATATATTTCAAAAATTCTAGTTGAGTCTCTGTACAGAGTTCTGAGCTATATACAAGCAAAATATTATTATAATAGACGCATTTTTCACAAAAGGAAAACATTTGGAAAAAAAATTATTCTAAGTTAATTTTTTGCCGAAATATTGTATTTAAATAATTTTTTTGTCAAAATGTCCTTAAAACAATTTTATACATGTATTCTAATATAAGTGACACTAAAT
This sequence comes from Trichonephila inaurata madagascariensis, assembly GCA_019973955.1. NCBI lineage: Eukaryota > Metazoa > Arthropoda > Arachnida > Araneae > Nephilidae > Trichonephila > Trichonephila inaurata. The sequence continues at coordinate 109,033 of BMAV01021344.1, read as the reverse complement.
ATCATGAAAATTATCTATTTATGCGTTTTTTTAAAATGACTGTTCCGAACGTAGTCGGATACCTTAAAAATATATGCACTTAATATACTTTTTAAATAGTGTTTATTTTGTATATTTCAAAACAATTTTCTGTTACATAAAAATTGGAATACTGTACAATTAAATTTCAGAGTTAAAATGTAAAAGGTGAAATGTGTAAATTTACTTTACATAATTCTTATGCACTGAAAATAGAATATAGTTCGAAGAAAAAAGGAAATCTGCATATTTGTGTGTGTGAAACTTACTTATATTTGATATTCTTCAAAACAAAGTTTTAACTTCACAATTCGATGATATGCTTATTCCCATATGTTTATTGTGTTAAAATATCCTGTTCAAAAACAGTTTCCTTTAAACGTCTCAGATATGTTCTATAACTATTCGTAAGCAGTTTATTTCATTGTAAAATTTTAAGTTAGGACTTTCTTCGTTTATTTAACAGAAAAATGGGATACTTAAATAATTTGCTTTTAGGTAATTTTTCTTAATAATATTCTGATTTTTAAGATTATAAACTTAATAATGTAACGAAATAAAATAACTTGACTGAAACGGTGTATCTTTGGACTTAAGTAAACTAGTTTTTTAATTGTGGATGACAAAAGTAATTTCTAATTTAAGTTATCCGTTATCTTTAATACTTTTACAAACTATTACATTTTTAAAATGAAAGCACTTACAAGAACTTGTAAAACATATAGGTATCTAGTTATTACTTTTTAAAATACTTTAAAAATAGGAAATGGTCTAATATATTTGACCAAAACTTTATATATTCTTAAAACAAAAAAGGAGAGATGAAAACAATATTCTTACCATTACAAGAGAAAAAAATCTTTTTGTGCTCAATACGTTCTTTTTAAATTAAAAAAACAATAAAATGAGGTATCTTTTGTTAGTTAGCTTTTTTTTAAGATTATAATTAGTACAGAAGTAGTATTACCCTACCATAAACCCAAATCGATTAATGCCTTTTAAATAACGTTTCTTTTTATATTTATTTTGAAAATTTAACTGAAAAAAAAAAAAAGAAAATTAGGATCAGAGGATCTTTTGTATTACTTGTAAAGAATGAGCTAGTTTTCTTTCCAGAGATAATGGTTGGGAAAAAAACAATATAAATTTTTCAAAAGCTTTTAAGAGTGAAAATTCCTGACAACTTACTGTGATGTAAGTCAATCTTTAAAAGCTTTATGATGTTTAAGAGCTCATTTATGGATCTTATTTTTTATAGTAAAACTGCTTGAAATGACTTTTAAGCAAAAAATTAAAGTGTTTTCGATCATTTCACTGAACTTGTGTAATTATTCTTTCAAAAACTGAAAGTATCGTTTCCAATATTATTATTTTTTTTGTTTTGTATTCACCGTAAAATAGAGCATTCATTTATATTTTTAAACTGCCTAATTGATCTTTGGTGTTCCACTTGATCTTTTCCCAGAACATTAACAGAAAAAAATGATAAAAGATCAAGGATTAATGACATATTTATAATTTCATTATTTTCTTATTGGTCTTAAGGAAGACTTAAAAAAGCAAATTTTGAATAGATTGGGATGCATGAGACGAATATCTCAGAATATCTTTCTCCATGAAAAAAGCATCCAAATCAAGCGAAATTTTATCCAAGCTTACACCTCTATAAAATGTACAAATAATTAGCATTTTAACGTAGACTAACAATATATGGGCTCCTGTAGCACCACCAACAAACACTATATTCAGGGAGGACAAAATCCAATTTTGTAGAACTGGAATTTCATCTTTGTTTGTTAATTTCTTCGTAACCACTTTTAGTATGCTTTGAATATTACGAGTGTCTTTCAAACACATCTTTGTGTTTGACATAGGAACAGTTTTTTCCTATACGGAAAGCGGAATATCCATCTGAGAAATCAGGGATCCTGTGAAACGTAAATAAGCAGCAGCTATGCAGATTTCAATCAATGGGTAATAATGAGACCGTCTGACCCACAGCACTAATGGTACCAAATTCATCGCATCAGTATTCAAGTGGTAAGCGTAATGTGTAAATAGCACTGAGGAATACTTATTCTGCTTTAAGAATAGTAGCATAAAAAACAGCTTGTTGCTGAATAAGAAGTGTTCCCATGAATTATCCAATGTATTCGCAACACTATGAAACGGTCCAATTCGTTCTCATTGCTCTGATTACATTTATCTGAAAACAACATGAATTTGGATCTGTAGTAGTGAACTGGATGGTGACCATGGACTACTGAATAGCATAAATAGTATCCACAGACAAATCACGTTTTTGCCTACAATATCATGATAGTCGGATTCCATGCTGAAGACGCTGTGGAAAGAGAGGTTGTTTAAATGTTGTTTTATACCTCGCTTTACTAGTAAGGTAATCAGTACTAGTGTAGCTCATCCTGAGTGAGCCTTGAATTAAAATTCTTTGGTAAATAGGAACTCTTTGGAAATAGGTATCCCTTTTTGGAAATAGGAACTCTATTAAGGTATCCGACTACGTTCGGAACCGTGATTTTGCAAAAGCGTATAAATGAATAATACTTATGATATTTAGTGTCACTTAGATTTAGAAAATGTATATAAAATTGTTTTAAGAATATTATTACACCAGTGTTTCTCAAACTGTGGGGCGCGCCCCCCTGGGGGGCGCGATATCCCTTCAAGGGGGGCGCGAGCATATCGAAAATAAAAGGTTAAAAAAAATTAATTTACTGGAATGAAAAAAAACAAAATATTTTCTGATATAATAAAAAAATACAGATCTACATTGATATGATTTATATATATCATCTGGTGAAAAAAGGTCATCAAAAATAAAAGAAAATATTTTGTTTGCTTTGCTGTAATCCTACGATGAGAGATTTTTTATTACGTTTCTTTTAATCTAAAATATTACTTTTGCTGACTTTCGAACTTAGTGGTATGTTATCTGCATCCCCTTTTTTAGGGAAGTTGTAAATTATATCTGTTGCGCTTTTTTCACAATGTGAAAGAGTTTTATGATACATGGATAAGCATATTGAGAACTTTGAAGGATTAATTGGCCAAGATTTATTTTTATGAGTCTACTGAAACATATAATACAAAAATCGTTAATTCTGGGAAAACTGTTTATTTGTTACCAATGACCTTGACAGAGAATCCTCTAATATGACAGTCTTAATGGGAGCTAAAATGAATTGATCACATATCTCCTTTTTTGGGAGTGGCAAACGTTTTTTTAGAATCTTAGGATACTTGTTTAGACCGAGTTTCCGGCACGATCACTTTTTTTCAAAAATATTTTCTTGAACATGCTTCATTTTCCCCTATTAATAATTTAGTGGTTTTAATTGTGATATTGTGTACGACTGATTATGGTTTATAAATGTAAATGAGCAGAATATGAAAAAAGAATTGGACATCTGTGATCTCTCTGAAAGGAAATTGAAGCTGATCAAACAAGGGAAACACTTGCTGAAATAATGCATATTAATCATATTAGCGAAAGTAAATTTTAGAAAAGCAATAAACATGAAACGAAAGGAAAATTTTCAATAGCTACATTAAGAACTTTATCAAGAAAATACGAAGCCATAAGTGTACCGCAAAATGCACTTCACCCTGTCAAAAAGACACAAGCAAGAAAAAGTTCAACAGGATATTTGTCGATCATCAACGGACATTAAAATTACAATAACGTGAACAAAATGTGACAGTTTTGCTTGCAAATAACTTTCCT
>BMAV01021344.1:62819-94287 GCA_019973955.1 Trichonephila inaurata madagascariensis | reverse complement strand
ATTGAATTTTCAGCAAGCAGAATATCAGAGTTTTTAGCACACACAGTACTATCAAAATCACTTTGCATGTGATTTTTTCCCCATCTCTTTTGTACTTTGGATGCACACAAACTCCTTCTTTTTGATGGCCTACCTTTAGGTTTTCGATAGCGCCTACTAATAGCATCCATTGTAAACAAATACAGGACAATTGTAGATGTTTTTGAAGCTTTTTTGTGGATTTTAGATACAAAAATGTAATTCCGTAGAGATAAATATTACTAAGAAACAGACAGCGATCAAAGATGTGCAATTTTAAAAACAGGCAATACTTTCGACTTTTGTAAACAAGTGGAAGTAAGTAAACAGCGATAGAACAGTTAAAGGTTGCAGTTAAAATGTGTAGTTGTTAAAACACGAAAATATTAATTCTAATATTAAAAATAAAACCTCAAAAAATTATGACAACCTAAGCACATGCTTTTGTTTACATTTTTGGGTCCATTTAAATTTTTTAAATGCTTATAACTTTTTAATAAAATTACTTAGACACATGCGGTTTCTTGCATATGGTTCAGTGAACTCACGAAAATCATAATTCATAAAAAAAATTTTTTCCATATTTTAGACGATTTTCGCCAATTTCAAAGTCCACCATCCCCTTAAAGGACATAGCTAAAAAAATGGATTGAAGAAATGTTTCGACGATCTTTACAAGCGATATCAAAAGTGTGCTGTTGGTCAAGGGTCCTTTTTCGAACTTAAACTGGTAAAAAAAAACTTAAACTTTCAGCAACTTAACTGGTAATATTTTTTAAGTAATAGACCCAGTCTAGGAACTTTTGAATCCTACTACGCATAAAACATATATAGGATTTTACCTCCTTAAATGGTGTAATTCAAAATTGGATTGCCCAAAGTTATTAGAATGGTTTTACGTTGTTAAATGTTGTCATTCAAAATTTAATAAGTTTCGCTAAGCAAGTATTATTTTATGAATACTATTTATTAAAAATGTACTAAATCTCAAGATTTATGAAAATCAATATGACACTTCAACGCAAATAATTGTATCCATTATTTTAATTGTGAAAATTGCAACATGTATCTTGAATATTACTCTAAAAGTTCTGATTAAAATGGAATATAAGTGTTAAAGTTTTTTTTTTAATAACAATAACGCATTTTTTTTTTTTGAAAATAAAGTTAAAATATAACTATCATTAAAAGAGCTTCTTGCGATTTTAATTTCAATTTGAAATCAGTTCAAGGAAAAATATTCATTATAAAAGAATAATTACTTTTGTTTCTTTCTTTAATAAATTTTAATGTGTTTAATTTCCAACCTCAAAAAGAGATATTTATAAATTGAAAATCCTAGAATATAAAATTCTCTTTAAATAATTGAGAAGAAACATTTTTCACTCTTTCAATTGAACCGTGTTTCAACCATGCTTCTCAAAACAATAAGTTATTTCAATGTGTAGTTTACAAATTAAAACAAACAGTTTCTTTCTAGAGAAATATTTCAAAAATCTATGTATTTCAAAGCAAATTTTCCATTTGGAACATATTCGTACAAGAGGTAACATATTATTATTTATATATGGTGTATCTTTTGTCAAGTGCAAAAACACATAGGAAAGTATAGTTTAGGAATCGTGATGATTTAAATAAATTGTATGTACGAGTAATATATATAATATTGTGGTTACAGATTAAAATTAATGCTATTAGTGTTAACATAAAAGTTATAGACATGATAATATACAATTCGTAATGATAAGTTGCATTTCCTTTTTTAAATGTGCTAGTTTACTGATTATTGTTTTAAGTTTTGAAAAAGGTCATTTTAATATTTTCAGTTAATAACGACCACTAAGGATTTTATAAATCATTATGAAATAAACAAGGAGTTAAATTAACCGTTATACTAAATCCTTCATCTGCTTAAAACATTTTAAGCAGATGAAGGATTTAGTTTAACGGTTAATTTAACATACATAGAATAAGTAGCTGAGATTAATTTATCCAGAACTCTTCAAAGTTAGAAGGTATTTTTAAATAAGATTACTTTAAACATGCTATAAAATGAAATTAATTTACATTTTAAGGGGAAAATACTGCTGTATTTTCTCTTCGCTCTAACAGTATAAAGGAATATTAAAAAAAAAGCAATACTATTTCAGATTAGTTTATTACAGCAACACTACTTTGAAAACCTGTAATATAAATACATTCCCCTTCTAATACATGATTGTGATACCCTAGTACCATTAAGGTACCGCTACAAAGAGGGGACGATGTAAGTTAAATCTGCCGTGGCTCAAAGTTTCCTATTGACGTGGAGAAGAGAGGATGCAGGCACAGGTGTGTGTCGTCCTCATCACGTGAGCTTCGTTCAAGATAATGAGTTCCGTCGCCAATAGTCTTCAGTGTACTTCTGTAAAAAATGTAACAAAATATTTTGTTTATTAAAAAAGGACCAGAGTTTGTAGCTATAATGAGCTCGGTTTCCTTGGGCATTCTACCCATAGTCCTAGAGTTATTTTATATTACGATCTTAAGAAATACTCGCTTATTCCTTCTAATACAGGGGTTCTTAAACTAGGGTCCACGGAGTCTCTCATGTAACGTTAAGATTTCCCTCTTTTACAGACTCCGAAAGGCCTCGTGGAAAAATCGAAAGATGTGCCATACGACTAGATTATTAAGGACTAAGTTCGGAACCGTGATTTTGCGCAAGAGTATAAATGGATAACATTTATTATATTTAAAGTTTTTTAGATTAGAAAACGTATATAAAATTGTTTTGAGAATATTATTACAATAAAAAATTATTTAAGTACAATATTTTGACAAAAAATGGATGTAGAATGACCAATTTTCAAAACATTCTCCTTTTATGAAAATTGCTTCTATTATAATAATATTTTTCCTGTATATAGCTCAGACCTCTGTACAGAGGCTGAACTAGAATTTTTGAAATATATAACTTAGAAGTGGATTTATCCATATTTTACTGTAACAGAGGGGAGAAATTTTAAAGAAAAATAATGTTAATAATTGGTGGTAACTCAGAAAATAATGTGAATTTTTCAAGAATCCTTGTTTGGACTCTCTCAAGAAGACTCTCTTTACTTTATATAAACAAAATATTATTATTATAGAAGCAATTTTTATATAAAAGGGGAATGCTTTGAAAAAAGGTTATTCTAAATTAATTTTTTGTCAAAATATAGTACTTAAATGAGATTTTTTATGCAATACTATTTTTAAAACAATTTTATATACATTTTCTAATCTAATTGACACTAAATATCATAAAAAATATCCATTTATGTGCTTTTTCAAAATCACGGTTTCGAACGTAGTCGGATACCTTAAATATTCTCCAATGAAGAAACTCTATTCGAACTTGTATTTTGATCATGAATATTAAGTCGAGGAGGGATGTTGAAAATCTTGGGGGGTTCGTGATGTCACCCTGATGCATAAAGAGGGGCAGTGGTGATTGAACGTTTAAGAACCACTGTTCTAATCAGTGGCGCACACAGGAATATTTCCAGGGGGGGGTCGAGGGTCGAAAATCCACTATTCTCGTATCCTGCTCAAATATGCCTCCCAACATATTTTTCTGATTTTGTCGATTTGCGGGAGAAAAACAGTAAAATATTTATTATTGAATAAATAATTAACATTAATTTATAAAATTAATTATAAATAACAAATACTCAATTAAATTTTACATACTATATACATAGGATTATAATCAATCGGAAAAAATCTAGGTCTTGGGGGAGGCTCTGGATCCGGGGCCCCCCCCCCTCCTTATGTGTGCCACTGGTTCTAATACATTTAAAATAATCGGTTCCAAATCTGCCTCTCTCTTTGTTAATATATATTTATAACTAGTTTAATTCTTTCTATATTCAAATACAAAAAGCATAAAATATTCAAATACGTTTTAAGAATAAAAAACTATTATTTTTTTCTTAAAAAATGAAAAATAGTTCTTTATTTAATCAGAAGAAATCCATCACGAGCTAATGTTCTCCTTGCTAACATACTCTGATAGTTTCCTGCAATCCTAGCTATCTCCAGAGACTCAATGTCTTAAATATTTCAACAGTCTGAACACACCAATAAGCAAATGTATGCTCTACCGAAAGAAGAAGCAAGAGAAATAGTTTGTGCTAAATTGCTTTCGAAGAATATTTAGATGCAGTTTTCGAATATTTGCTTTGGGATCTTGAGGATACGATGTCACTTTTCTTTTAGTCTGCATGCTACTGAAAACATGTAAGAAAATTCTCTGTCTCTCTTTCTCTGCCATCTTCACAAACATTTCTAAAAAGAAATATAAACGAAAGTTAAGAAGATGGTTGTGAGCTGATTTTATGTTCATCGTTTTTGAGTTTCGTTGGAACTACAATCAAGAAATGTGTTTCCACGTCTATGATCATGGCGTTGTATATATATAATTTTAACTTCTACGTACATATGAAAATAGTTTTTAATAGAAGAAATTTATTGCAATTGTGCCAACTTTTCTAAAAAAAGTTTTTAGCTTTGAAGAGATTTTTAATGACATATTTATAGAATTTTTATCATAATTGTATTGTTTGAGAATCTTTGCTTGAATTATCAAATGGCGTTTCATTGTGTTATTACTCATTATTATTTTATTATACTTTTACTTCTGTTAGATATTTTATTTTAATTAATAATTGAGTTTGTTTTATACTTTCCCTTTTAAGGATTGCAAAAATAGGATTCAGATGTGCCATATACATTTGAAGAATACCTTTCGTATTAAGAAAAAGGGATGCGGTAGCCTAGTGGGCAAGATCCCGGACTCCTGGCTGACATGTCATGAGTTTGAGCCTAGTACTACTGAAGACCCGTGATGTAGAGACGGCAGATGCATGTTCAATATGTCAAGACTCAAACTTCCTCCCGTTGGTGTGGAAGTTAGGAACGTAGGTGCAAGCTCATCACTTTACCATGGTTCAAAATTACGAGATCCATCACCAATAGACTTCTTATAGCTTTATAGAGCAACTTTGATATAGCTGTCTATCTGTTAGCATTATTTTTTAATACTTACAGATAGACAGCTGTATTAAGGAATATATTATAGGAACAGCTATATTACAGAAATTTTTTATTCACATATATTCATATATTTTTGAAAAATTATATAAAATATTTTATAAAATATTTATTTAAAATCCATGCTAAACCTTATTTTTCATTCTTTATGTTTTTTTTTATTAGGAACTACGCTATGCTGTCTTCTAATCCTAGATACAGTTTTGAACGCTGGTAGTACAGGTGTAGTTCCTAATAGGACTGTTCGTGAGAATAATGTAGGGGGGGGGGGGTGTACATAAAGGACAACGCTGAAGAATTTCTTCAATAATATATATTTCAATCAAAACAGCTCAGCAAAAACATATTAAACGCTTTTCAACAGTTATATTTTCAATATACATTTTAAAGCTAACAATTTTCTACAAAATCGCTACAGCGCATTCCGCTCGCTCGTCTCGTTTCGTTTCATGTCTGTAAAGTTTGCTTTCAACAGTTCTCGTTTTATGTCTGTTCAGTTTGCCTTAAAAGTTTTTTTCCCCTTATAGCGGATGCTAGAGTACGCAACAACAAGTACGTGCAAAAGAATTTTGGGTTGAGTTGAGCTACAATTAATAAGCATTAGTTCCAAACATGAATAATATATTTTTAAAGAAAACTCGCTAAAACATTATATTTTTAAGATTTCAAAAGAAAAAACGGTTTAAATGTCTCTCTCTGAAAAAGAGAATATTTCAAAAGATTCCAGGTTTGGAAGAAAAAAATAGATCAGGGATCTAAAATATGTTTTCACTTAAGAAGCATTTCTACAGCTGTTCAAAATCCTTTTAATGACTTTTAAGAGGAAATTCAGAAAAGATTTTATTTTCTGACACATAAAAAATTTTAAGAGTTTTATATAAAACACGCAGGGAACATTATTTTATGTTTCCACAGTTATTTAGAATTTTTTTTTCTTAAGGAAATACTTAGTGATACGCTCTATTTTTTCAATGCCCACTTCATTATAGCAGTGGTGGTTTCAACACATAACATGCAAGACTAGTATCAAAAGACAGGAGTTCAAAGAGTTTGAGACACAAGAAAACTGCTGCGGCTATTGGCAACAATGTTACGATTGCTAGTTGCTTCAGACACTTCTAATAATTCCCTGCATGCACCATGTTGAAAGGATCACTCTCGTTCTAGAAGAATTCGTTCTTGACAAAGCAACCAAAAGCAACGTTTGTGCAATCATTTGGTTTATTAAATACAAAAGGCAATATTAATACAATTGAAGTTCATCATCAATTGACGAAAGGTGTTTGGCAACTGCCACCGAATGTTGTCAAAATGCAAGATTATCTACGAGAACGTTCACCCACACATCTCTCAACAAAACGCCCTGTCCTACTACAGTTTGGATAAACATAGCGTTTAATGACTGTTATCTGTTTTTTAAGACATTGGCCATAACGTGACTCACTAACGAACGATGACGAGATAAAAGATAACATTCAACGCTTTTCCAATGACACAGTGGAAAGGTGATAAGACTTGGACAAACGAAAACTTCTAAAGAATCTATAAAATATCATGGACCCAAAAGGGTAAGCATGTAAAAAAAAATCTTCCAAATTTAAAAAGATTGTAACGTTATCGGAAAATAATCGTTTCTTTGTATTACTTAAAATCTCTTTATTTTTATTTCTTTCTTTAGACCTTAATTTTAGGATTACCCTTGCATCAAAAAAAAAAAGGAATCCTTTTAAAATTTGATGAAATATTTTTTATAAATGTTTTTGAACCATATTTTAAATCTCTAAGAATGCTATATTATACGCATATATAAAAATAATATTTTTTTCAAAATCACATTACGTTATCTACATTAGCTTATAATAAAGTCATCTCTAAGGGAAATTGGTATTTAAACTAAAATCACAGTTAAAGAATAGGTTCTCCAAGAGAATTGGCTGAAGTTGAAGAACCGGCCAAAATCTGATCATTGTATAATAGTGGATATTCCCTTAAACACATCCATGATGCATCAAGTCGAAGAAGAAGCGAATACACCAAGTTAGATAGTGACATATGCAGGCATAGGGGCCTTGGCATAAGTAGAAAAAAGCACCCCCCCCGCCATGAGCCATAAGCGTGTGTAGTCCACTTCTATTAAACTAATGCAAAAGGCTTAGAATATTGTCGCTCTTTCTGTATCAGTCTGGGCCATTATCTATAGTTTTCAGTTCAGAGACACGAAATTATGAAGTTCAAAAACAAAAAAAAAAAGATTGTCGTTCACGAAGCTTCAATTTCCAATGGTGTTGTTTTACTTAAATGGCCGATGAAATGACAAAAACATGTTCTACAACAATTCATTCTTCTGTTCAACAATGGCAGTTTCCGAGAACAAGTTTGGTTTTGGTAAGATCTCGTCTATCTTTCACACAAATCCACTCCTACTATTTATATGAAACATCGCAGTACAATACAACACGACATCGTGGTTTGGCCCCATAGACTGAATTATCTGGTCAATACTGATCAGCATTTATGACATTAGGACAGCATAGAGACTCATATATGATGTGTGGAAGCCGTAAAGCATTTAAATTCCATCAGGGAGTACATATTCCTCTTTTATAAAATAATAACACTTATGAACCCGTAAACTTAGCAAAGTATGCAGGTCCTTCCTTGACCTTTAGGCTCTACATTTCTTTGGCCAACTCTTTCTACTTAGAATATAATTGGTCATTGTTTGCATTTGTTGTTACTACGACCCTCAAAAGACAAATTGTGACAGTTGTCTTAAAATTATTAACCAATCCTCCAGCCAGCTTTAATATAAATGCTGAATAACTTGTGTTGCAGACGTATTGGTGCATTTGTCACCTTGCCATTGACTGACAACTTTTTTCTCTCTTGATACGTGTTAAAAAAAACTTACTCATTGTTCAATGATGTTTCTCTCTGTCTGCAGGACATCATATTTTTCAAAACATGCATTCGTGGTGTTGCAGTTTTACGTTAAGGAGCGTACACTGATAATTTGAGGTCAAATTTCAAGGTAAGAGGAATGTATTTCAGGATTAAACGTTAAGGTCCGGCAGTAAGAGAAGAAACTAAACTTGGATAATTATTATTCTTTCGAATTCAGTGCTTAAATACTTTATGGGAAATAGTGAACATACCTATCTGAATTTTTTATTTGTTTATTGCTGTAAATTTTCGGGACTTAAAAATATTTTATATTTAATTTATTTAAACTATAGATGATATAAAACCATTGATATGAGAACAGAACAAAAATAAATTGAACATTCCAAATTAATGATGAAAATATATGGTGCAACTTATTAGCAAATAAAACATTCATTTCTGTTGAAGCACTCTGTAATGGTAATAATTAATAATTAATTCAAGTATGTTTCTTTCAATGAGTTTCAAAACTGATAGCCAATTTGTGTAATTATTAAAATCGCATATAATTATGCAATTAAATTTCAAATAATTAAAAATTAGATGATATACGCTTTGACAATTTAACTTCGTCCTCTTCAATACCCTTCGAAAATTATATATATCATGTTTCCTTTCAAAAAAATATTTTTTTTTTTTTTACTTAAACTTTGCTTGGTATACTTATAACTTTTTATGTACGCATATCTTAAAAATTAATGCGCTTATTTTAATTAGATATGTCTTATTAAGAGAATAATTAACTAATGCTTCGCATTTAAATTAAACGAGGTTTACAGTATCACAGAATGATCGATAAGGCAAGTATGGATCTGATAAGGTCATAAAACATTAAGAAATAAGTTATTAATTACAAAATAGTTGCAAAGTTTCCTCTTCTTTAATTACATATACTCAAGTTTATTTCTGAAAATTTTTTATATGAATCTATAATTGGTCACCTACAAATAGTTAAGACTTCATTAATGAAGTACATTTAATTCTCAATAGCAGGCCATTCCGAATAAATTTGAAATAATTAAATATTTATAAGTTAGTGAGAGAAGAATAATGTAATAATGAAGAGCACACTTATATAATTTCTTGTTTTTCATATTTTTTTCCCAATGTATTATACTCTAAATGCATTAAAACATTACTTTCATTTATTTAAAGTTTTCATGTGCTGTGCAGCTTATAACTGATGTATTATTGTATATCGACTTTAAAATTACTCTGAACCAGATTGAAGGAAAAGGGAAAATATTTTTAAGAAATACATTACATTAAAGTGATTTTTTTAAAAAAATATTTTTCATTTTTAAAAAATGCATATTTTCTGAATCGAAAACTAGTAGTGCAAAGAAAAAACAGTTTTTGTTGGGAGAATAGCATGAATATATTTGGTAGTGTGCCAGTTCCTGAGGGATACATATATTTTGATATTGATATTTATTTGCTGGGTTAGAAATAATATTCATTTCTTACTGAAGTTTTGAATTATTTTTTTATTTTAGAAGGTACGAAGTAATAAAAATATGGTAAATAAACTTTTTAAATTTTTTGTACGGGAAATTGTTGATGAGAAATATAAAAATTTATTTCAAAATAGTAAATATTGAGGTTTTTGGCAGATAATTGGTTTTTAATATAAAATAGCAACCTAACACTAAAAAAATTAGTTTAAAAGAATTTTAAAAAATAATTGAAACTTGGTAAAGCAGATGAAGACTGTAGAATTATCAACGTATTAGAAGGGAAATAACAAGGAATGTATTTACATTATCCGAAGAAAAAAACATTCAAAAGTATGAGTTTCAGGCAAAAAATAAGATATAAAAAATTTATAAGCGCACCAATAGAGAGAGAAAAAAATTATAGTTAAAAAATTTCAAAAAAAAAAAAACAATTTAAACCCAAAAGAAAAATTAAGTATTATAAAAAAAGAAAATATGGTTCAAAGTGGAATGTGGAAAAAAATTATAAAGTCATTTATTAAAAGTATAATAGTCAAAATTTGCAATTCTGTCGGACAGATTTATTATTATGAGCATGTTAGTTTATATCATAAGATCCAAAACAAAAAATAATCCGAATACTTAGAAAATGAAATTGATTTTAAGAGATAATTAGATAAGCCTTTTGGTCTGTAATAATTGAATGTGAATCTCTTGTATTCATTTTAAGAATGATCCTGGTTATTCACCAATAGTTTTTCAAACATCCATTATCCAACGTATAGAAATCACATAAATATTACTAGATTACTGTAACAGCGTCTAAGTTAAAAAAGTGATTATTTTTTTTCTTAAGAAATCAAATTAGTAAGATTGTAACAATATAAAAGAGAACCAATAAAAAATAACGTTCATACATTTAAACACTATCGAAACATCGTATCAAACAATAAAAATGAAGTTAAACATTTTAGAATTTATCTTTTAATTTGGCGAAATATTAAAGAAGCATTTTTGGCGAGTAACGGGCTGTTAACCCGATTAAGGTTTATAGTCCCGGGATTCTGAGATCTCGAAGTCCCGGAATCCCTTTTTTTGCAATTATTTTTTTTTTCGTATTGATAAATAATTCAAAAAAAATAATCTAACAGAACAATTTTAAATTCCAATTACTAGACTATCAGCCGCATTTTTTTTTTTTTTTTTGCATTTAATAGGATCAGGTAAAATCAAGCGTTTTTTAGAGAAGGCCCTAAAATTGAACTATTAAATTAATTTTAATTAAACTTTTAATGCATTTTATATACATTGGATTCACATATAGATTAAACAGGAAGCATAGCCATTCAATTTTGTTAAATTGTTTTTTCACAGTGATACATTTGAAATAGCATGTTTTGATATCCCCCCAGTTTACCCCACTGTGGGTCAAAAGGGGGGTAGTTCTAAAATTGGTGTATATGTAAATAAAAATATGCAGATATTCATTTTGAAATATGAATACACTGAAACAAATGTGTCTTGATTATATTTAATGGTACAAATGAGCAAAAAAAAATTTATACATTATTTAACTAAATAAATAATGTCCACGGCTACTAAAATTAGGTTCACGTAGTATGCGGCATATATTACTAAACTCCGCACAATCTTCATCATCAATAGCAGGAAAAGTGTAATAGTCCCCAAATGGGTGACTTGGTTAGATATTTTATGTAATAGAATTCATTATAATTTCTATATCACTTGTCCAATGAATTTAAATTATTGACTTCTTGACTGGTACTCAACCTGTATCCGTGATATTTGCTTTACTTGCTCAGATTTTTTTTTTTTTTTTTTTTTACTGAGTTCTTCTTTCCACCGTTTTTCAAGCCCTCTTATCCATTCAAAGCCAGGTTTTCCATTCGGGAAAAGAAGCCAAGCTGCCTTATTTGTTGTCAAGTAAATGTCAACAAGGTTTATAACATATCTTCTATCAAAAGAAAATCCACAGTGTTCTAAAAATTGTAAAGATACACCAATACACATTTCTTCTTCATTTATTAGATAGGAGGATCCACCTGATCATTGGTGAGAGGAACTTTTAACTACCTGTCTTCTAACATTTTTTTTCAGAAACTCTAAATTTCTTTGATTTAGCATAAATTGTAGATCCATTTTCTACCTCCAAGACAGTTTTCTTTAGATCATCTTTAGTGTACCTTGGGCCACTGGTTTTCTTAATATAATTTCTTGGCATATTTGAACTATAAAAGACAATGTAAAAAAATAATATTAATAGTAATTTAAAGTTTTATTAGTATCTACTTATAGCAATAAGTTTTTTTTCTATCATTCCTCTCTTTCTAAACTAAATTAGGAAATAAAATATTTTTTAAAAAAAAATGTTTTTTAGTATTAATACTATATATATATTTGGTGAAAAAATACTAAGTAAATTACTTGTTTCAGTCATTTTATTATAAGCTATAGAGCATTAGACATTTGTAAAAGTTAATCTAGAGGTAAAAAAATATCCCTATCACATAACACTTAGTTATATAAGTCTAACAATACCCCCAAATTACCCCAGCAAAAAAAAGCAATTCGTGATAAATAGAATTATAAAATTTATTCTTACCTTTTTATGTAGATCTGTTCCTTAGATATTACACTTCAAGTCTGAACTAAAATTAATATTTTTTGCCAGTTAATATTGATTTTAGAAGAAAGTTCATCAGCAGCCTAAACTAAAATACCATTTGCAATCAGCATATAAAGAAACTTAATATATATCAAACTTGTTGCGAAATTCAGGAACTAAAATGAAAATATTTACTATAATCTCAATGTATGTCTCTAAAAAAGAAATAACTTTTCTTTATTTAAAAAGAGAAAATAGGTGTTTTTCAATATACCTCCCCTTTACCCATAGGCCTGCTTTCCCCTACCTGACCTTATTCAGTTCACAATGGACTTAATTCACAGACAAGCGGCACCAAGTCGGAATCACGTGATGCCCTGGAAAATATTTGCACGTGCAGCGTATTGCCGTGGAAAATTCTCATACTTACGTTATCTTGTGTTTTAACTTTAACACCGGATATGGATCTAATATTGTAATATTTTTGAATTGTTTTAGTATGCCTCTTTGAGAGGATATAATCTTATTAATTTCTTTGTATAGCTTTTGTTTTTTATTGTAATTTATTTGTGTTAAGTGTAATAGCCTCTTATGTTTGTTAATTGTCATGTTTGTTAGTATACTTATTTTTAGTTCTTATGTATTTTTTAGTTTATAAACTAATAGCTTACTTACTCATAATCAGTATACTTTATTACACATATTATGTTACTTAATTTTTACTTAACAATTTCTGAAGTGAATTATATAAAATACTCTTTTTAAACTCTCTGCTACGAACTATAACGTGTGATTACCCGTTTATATTCTTATTCAACTCATTTTTTTAATATAAAAAAAAGGTTTTTAATAATATCAATATTGTTAAATCAGAAGTTGGTTCTAAAAGATTAAATGTTAAGGCAATTATTTATTCAAATTTAGTAGCTTTCTTAAACATTTGGAAGAAAAATGGGAGTGGGAAATTTATTCAATTATTCTGAATATATATACATATATTATGTTAACTTTTAATACCTGGGAAGAACATAAGTCTATTTTTTTCGGCAGGACAATCTTACAATAATAAGCTGTTTGAAGGAAGAAACGCTGTGTTTTTTAAAAGCTTATTTACTGAAACACAAGAAGTGAAGAAATGATTGTTTTTTTTAAAATTTCATTATGTATTATTTATTTGTTTTTATGATGCATTAAGTTTTATTTTGATTTGTTTCAATAAATAATGATATTAAACCAATATTTTGTTTTCTGTTTTATTACGTAATTTTAACTATGCTGATTACGGAATAATTAACTAATTTTAATTCCGGAACGAATCCCAGGAACCCGGAATTTAAGTAATATAATCTCGAAATCCCGGGATTGAAAGTATAACACGTAATTGCAATCCCTAGAACCGATATCTAATTAGTACCCAGTAATTACTTGCGCGTCGGAATGTGTGGTTTATATACAAGTCAAATTTTAATAATTTGAATCGCATCCTTGCCTTTGTTGATTTATAATTTTTTTACATGAATAGATTACATCTATTTCATATCAATTTTCTAAAGTCTATCATTACTATCATTTTACTTAAGTTCGCCAAAATATAGATTTCGTGTTTTACACTGCTGTGTGAAAATTAAAAGTTAAAGAAGTATAATTATATTTAAGCTCTTAATTTTCTGAGCTTTTTCTCAATGAACGAAAGTATATCACAAGCAAGAGAGAAGCAAGACGGGAAATTGAATGATTTGTAAAATACTGTGTACATAAATCTCTCGAATTTATTCATTAAATTTTATACTACATGATTCAGCATGAAACGCTCTAATCAAATAACAGTCGTTAAATGATCTTCAAAGCTTCTGTATCAATTATTTATGTAATATTTTTAACTGAAGTATAAAACAAATGTCATATACACATTTGGAATATTTTTAATACGGAGCAGTACATTAAATATTTTTCTCTTAGTGCAAAAATAAAATATGTTAATCAAACAAAATCAGGTTTCCCGTAATGTTCCCTTTGTCTTCCATTTGTATCAGCAGCTTTAACATCACATTTTATAATTAAAAAGCTAATATAAACATTGCAAACTACTCATCAATTTAATACTTAATTTATTTAATGATATTTGTAATGACAATATGCTCGTCTTTTATGAAAGTATTGAAAATGTATGATATAATCCAAGAACTCAATTTAGTAGCAATTTAGAGTAAACAGAATACATATTACTCGTTTTTACTACTCTGAAACTACTTACTAGAAGAAAGTTAAAAAAAGTATTGTGGTAGATGAGTAAAATTCAAAAAATACCCTCAAGTATTGAAAAATAACATAGTTAAAAATGTTTTGAAAGAACTAAAAAATACCGTAACAAAAAAATAGATTTCCAGAGATTATTTTATATACAGACGAGACTATTAAAATTGCATTTTTTATTGGTAATTTGCCATAAAATAAGAGGAATTATGACAAAAAAAATGTAAATATTTTATGTACATGTCGCAATTATTATAAATACGACTTCTGGAGTTATAAATAATAATATGAATCACAACACACAATATAAGCAATATGAAATACCAAAACGAGAAAATTAAATTAATTTAAAGAGCAATAAATAATTAAATGATGGGAGTACGTAATTAGAAAATAATAAATAACTAAAATTGTTATCAAATGCTAGTAAATGAAATTAATTTTTAATTAATAGTTAAAACTATGACAAACAAAAACAATTAAATTTGCCCTACCTTTTTGGAAGTAAGGTTAATTTTTAATAGTACAATTTTGTTTTTTCATCATATTTACCTTACATTAAAATTAAAAGACTAACTCTAGTTCAATACATGTTCTTAAATTACATTGATATCGATTATATAAATTGAACAAAAATGAAATATTCATCGAATTTATGCCATTCCTTGAATAACATTCCTTGGATAAATGGTAAGCGAAATGACTTTGCAAAAACAAACGCTCTCTTGTCAAATCTAAATAATTTGCGAATAATTAACTTTCAACTTTGACAAGTTGATATGATTTACATAACTTTGAAAAGAAGTTGTTGATATTATCAACGAGACCGTTTTAATTTGTTTTTCCCCTTTTCGTATTTTTAACTAAGACATTTTGCAGCTGGCAGGGATTGAATTATCTGGAAATCATTTGTGTTCTTATTTTTAATAAAAAAATGTTTCAGCTATTAAGTTAAAATTTATAAGAAATACAGGCAATTGTTTAATTGACTTATTAGGTTGAGCCAGCATAGTTTGATTTTTATCCAAATATTTGAGTATTTTTATACAACTCTAGTGAATCACGTTAGAATCGTTTTCATATATTTATTTTTCTATTACACACATGCGCAGGAAATTCACCCTTCTGTATTAGGTGTGTTCAAATGAAAGCGATTCGAAGCTTCGCATGCGAACACTTTTCAAGATATTTTCGTAAAACAAACGCGTTAGTGAAGGTGTATGTAACACGCACACACGCGTGGGCAAACATATTTGTGGTAACTGCATTCGTAAGGACGTGGCATTCATTTAAAAATGATTGCTATGGATGTAACTGCGTCCAAAACGGATCAGCAATATGTATTTAAGTTCTTAACACTTGAAAGGTGTAAGCCGGAATGTGGGCCTGAGTTTCCAATATTTGTTGCGCTACAAGGATGACGGTGGCGACTTTGTGCTGTACATAGTGGCAGAGAATAAAACCTGATGTCACCACTTCCAATCAGAAGTCCCTCAGAATGCAAGTGAAACATCCCGTCTCACACAGGCCCTAAAATTTCAAAGCTCAGCAGTCAGCCAGAAAGGTAATGTTGAGGGTCAACAATTTCGCTACGACGATAGCGTAAAGGCTCCATGTGATCCACGAACATCGTTCTTTGAGAAAGGATTTTGTAACCTTCCTAAGAACTGAGAAGCCTGCCTAAACGCCATGAATAACCAATTTTGTATGTATTTAACTCATTGAGGTCTCACAAGACCCTTAACAGGTATCCGTGCACTCGAAAAAAACATCCTTCTTCAAATCAATGTAACCTAGCAACAAAACAAAACAATAATTTAAAATTTTTACCACATGATAATCATATATAATTACAATATTTCTCAAATTTTCAGAAAATTTGAAAAGAAATTGAAAAAGTTATAAAGAAATAAATATTGGACAATTTTTCAAAAATATGAAAATCAGTATTTTACACCGGTCAGGATTCTAAAGTACAAGATGGATCAAAATTTACAAAATTAGTTTTACTTAGTATAAAAGTGTTCACTTTTAAAGTTATACTAACATTTAAGAAATTTAGAGGCAAAAAAAAATTTTTTTAATACAATTATAACGAAAATTTTAAGCAAAAAATTAATTAAAATTCAAATAAAAAAAATCTATCATTTTTTTTAAATTGATGTAAAGTTATGAAGAGCCTTATTTTGACCACGTGTATAAAATTTCAAATTGATATCATAAATCGTTTCTGAGAAATCCTGCGCTGAAGTTAAAATTTTTAGTTTTGCAAAAAATGAAGTTAAAAAGATAAGAAAGAGATAGGGCTTTCGTTTAAATTTCACTAATTATTTTTCAATAACTTCGAAAGTTTTCGCAGTATCAACACAATTTTTGTACCAAAATACTCAGAAATATTGAGGCTTTAACATATATTTTTTTTTCAAAATATTGAAAAATTTTCAATTTAAGAGTCCTGTAAACTTCTAAATATTGTTGTTTCTATCTCTGCATCTTTCTCATTTCTGACCTTTCGTATATCATGGATACATACCTTGAATCACTTTTTCATTTGAACACCTCTTATATATATTCATAGTATCAGTATAACCAAACATAGTACAAAGTACAGAATAATTTATATGACTGCCTGGTCTCTCCATTATTGTGAAAGGTAACAAAAACACAACAGAAAAACTCTCTCTTTATACCATAAAGTTGCAACACCCATAGACTTGTACAGACTAACAATCCAATCATCCCAATAGTAACACTGGTTTATTTGATTTATGGGAATATTACGATATTTTTTTTCTTAATCTAATTATTGCAAATACTGATTTTTACAAGATAACAAAATTCAAATTAAATATTTCTTTATTTCTGATATTTCCTTTCTTATACATATTATTTTGCATTTAGTTTCACTTTAAAAAAAAACAGAACTGCTACATTGGTTTTCAAATTTCAATTAACCATGGTTTATTACACTTCCTTATTCTTTTCTTCATGCTCATGAACGAAAAAGGATTTTTATTTTCAACTGGATGTTAAAACAAAGTTTTAAAATTTTAGAATAATACCTAGTACTGTGTGATTCATAAATGTTACTCGTCAGAGCAATAAAAGTTTAGGAAGTCGCTTTTATTAAATTAATTCCAAATCAATTCATTGCTCTGGAAATCCATTATCTTAATATGTTCACTGTTTTGAGTTTATTTCAAAACAAATATGTACAAAATAATTAAAACAGTTATTTCATTTGCAACATGAAAAGAAAATCTCCAAAGACATTCACATCAAATTATTAATTTGTTCCGCTTATGAAGCATTAAAATCCTTTGAAATTTCCCTAAAATTTCCTTTTGAATTAAAATAAAACTTACACTGAAACTAAGCAAAATTTTACAAATCGACTGATGTATAATATTAATTACTACAAATAAAAAATTCACAAATTCATATTTAATCAAATTAATTCAGAATTTTATGATAGTTATTTGGATGCCATTTTTTCTCAAGAATTGTTTCTTCATAACGTTATTTTCTTCTTGGTATATATATGGATCAAACAACTTTTCAACTTAAAATATTTGCACAAGACAGCAGACTTGGCGAAAATTGCATGCTTATATTGCCAAAATAGTAACCTTAATACAGAACCATAATCCTACTAGGTTGCCATATGTATTCAAAACAAGAAAATAAATTCAATCATTTGACAACATAGAAAACATATGCATCTTATTAAAATTTGAAATTACTTTTCAAAATTGCAACGAAAGAATTTTATTCTCAAAAATTGTGAATATATATATATATATTAGAGTGATTCAATGTAATGCATTTATGTATGAAATACGATTATATATATCACCTGGGTTCTAAAACTAGAAAACTATATATAGAAATTTCTCATTTTTCTTGATTTAATGCAAAGTAAGTTTAATATAAATTGAAATGATTTTACAATTTTTTAATTGAAATTGTTTCTATTTGTGACGATTTTCAGTACTTTTCCAGAAATTTCTTATTTTACTGATTCAGCGTAACTTAGAAAATGTTTGCAGCCCATTTAAATATTTACTGAGATAAAACGAAAAAAAATTAAGTTTGTGCAAAAAAATATTGAAAGATCTTTACTGAATAGATTTTATTAAAAAATACGTCACATTAAGGTATCCGACTACGTTCGGAACCCTGATTTTGGAAAAGCGTATAAATGGATAATATTTATGATATTTAGTGTCACTTAGATTACAAAATGTATATAAAATTGTTTTAAGAATAGTATTACAATAAAAAAATATTTAAGTACAATATTTTGACAAAAAATTAACATAGAATGACTCATTTTCAAAATATTCTCCTTTTGTGAAAAATGCATCTATTATAGTAATATTTTGCCTGTATATAGCTCAGACCTCTGTACAGAGGCTCAACTAGAATGTTTGAAATATATAACTTAGAAGTGGGTTTATCCATGTTTTACGACAACAGAGGGGAGCAA
Source organism: Trichonephila inaurata madagascariensis (assembly GCA_019973955.1). NCBI lineage: Eukaryota > Metazoa > Arthropoda > Arachnida > Araneae > Nephilidae > Trichonephila > Trichonephila inaurata. The sequence goes on along the minus strand of BMAV01021344.1, from coordinate 75,446 downwards.
TTTTCAGAAAAAAACGCCGATAATTATTTCAATCGGTTGTAACTCTGAAAATAATGTAAATTTTTCAAAACTCCTAGTTGAGTCTCTGTACAAAGGTCTGAGCTATATACAGGCAAAATATTATTATAATATAAGCATTTTTCACAAAAGGAGAATATTTTGAAAATAGGTCATTCTATGTTCATTTTTTACCGAAATATTGTATTTAAATAAAAAAATTTTGTCACAATGTCCTTAAAACAATTTTGCACATGTATTCTAATCTAAGTGACACTAAATATCTTGAAAATTATCCATTTATGCGCTTTTTTAAAATCACGGTTCCGAATGCATTCGGATACCTTAATCGACGATTACTGACCTTATGAGCTCTTCTGAGCATTGAGATTTTGAGTGATATTTATCCATTTAATAGAATCCGGAAAACTTTGAACTCTTATAAAACAGCTACTGAGAAAAAAGGAATTAAAAATTACAAGGAATTTCTTCAAATGTGATTGTGTTTGTATCTCCTGTCTTTAACATTTGCTATTAGTTATTGAGGAATTTGAAGAATGTTTTCGGTATTCTGAATTCGACCGTTATTGAAGCACTGGCTTCAGACCAGGATAAATGTAAATTTTATATATGAGAAGCCCGTGGGTCACTGGTAATTATTAAACTTGTTCTTAACTTAGTATTATTAAATTAATTATAAAATACATTGTGCAGTACTGATTCATTTATAAGTGTATTACATCGGTGCAAATGTGTGTTTTATATTTTATTACGTCATAATGTATTTTGTTTGTTTACTTTCAGTAAATTAATAATTTTTTAAATGATCTTTTTCTCTCGACTTTTCAATATGATCGTGCCCCCTTCGTAGATTTATCACGCCCCCTAGGGGTCGCACCCCACAGTATGAGAAACGCTGCTGTAAGAGGTTCTGATTCAGCTCTTAAAATTTAAAATAGTCTGTCGATAAAGCTAAATCCAAAACAAAATAATTTTAAGGTATCCGACTACGTTCGGAACCGTGTTTTTAAAGAAGTGCAGAAATGGATAATTTTCATGATATTTAGTGTCACTTAGATTAGAATACATGTATAAAATTGTTTTAAGGACATTTTGGCAAAACAAATGTTTAAATACAATTTTTGGGCAAAAAATTAACTTAGAATAATCTTTTTTCAGAATGTTCTTCTTTTGTGAAAAAGGTTTCAATTATAATAATATTTTGCCTGTATCTAGCTCAGACTTCTGTACAGAGGCTCAACTATGTGTGATTTTTGAAAAATTCACATTATTTTCAGAGTTACAACCCATTGGAATATATATATAATTATCGGCATTTTTTTCTTAAAATTTCTCCCTTCTGTTGTCGTAAAACATGGATAAACCCACTTCTAAGTTATATATTTCAAAAATTCTAGTTGGGCCTCTGTACCGAGGTCTGAGCTATATGCAGGCAAAATATTATTATAATAGAAGCATTTTTTACAAAAAGAGAATATTTTGAAAATTGTTTATTATACGTTCATTTTTTGTCCAAATATTGTACTTAAATCATTTTTATTGTAATACTATTCTTAAAACAATTTTATATACATTTTCTAATCTAAGTGACACCAAATATCATAAATATTATCCATTTACACGCTTTTGCAAAATCACGGCTCCAAACGTAGTCGGATACCGTAAGTATTTTTTGAGTATTAAAATAAAATTTATAAAGTAATTGCAAAAGTTTTGTACGTAAACTGTAGGAGAAATTTTAACTTTAAGTCCTGCCAAAAAAGATAACGTAGGCTTATATAGGGGATATTCTAAGAAATTATTAACATGAGGAAAGAAAAATTACAACCTCTCCCATCGATGGCAAAAACATAAGTGAGGAGGGCTAGTGACGATGGACTTCGTAATTTTGAAACCCTATCAAAGACGACACCTGAACTCCTCAATCTACGTCACGCCAATGTGAGGACTTTGAGCTCCGATCATCAGCACCTCTGTTGTAAAAATGTATTATTTATTTATTTTTATTTTTAATTACACGTTACAAACTTTAAATTTCAGATGGTAACGTTAGTAATAAAATTGTATTATTCTTTTTCAATTACTATTTAGAACTTTGCGAATGGCAACACCAGTGTTCTGTTCGTTAGTTTTGCTTAGAATAAATGTTAGAATGCATTTTTGATCGGTGATCTTTGAAATTATTTATCTATTTTATTTCAAATTGCTAGCCACAGTTGCTCGAGTTTTAATTAAAACTACTTCGATTTAGAAGTGTGGAAAAAGAGATTTGGTGTCCTTATAATATTTTTGAAAGCTAAGAAAATCAGTTTGATTTTCTTTTGGAAGCTTTGACAACCTCTAAACGGCGAGTCTTAAGTGTTACTGAGACTCGAACTCATGAAACGCCGGCCCGACTTCATGACCAGGATCTCTAGGCTAGAATCCGAGGCATCTCAGCTTAGAATAAAGTTAATTAAATCAGAATAAAAGCCATTAGAATCTAAGCATATTTGCCAAGAAAAAAAAATCCGCTTATTCTAGCAACATAGAATCCTATTATTTTAGGATCAGTTGAAAAAATATCTTAAAATGATGTTAAAGATTTTATTGTGTAGAAAATTATCGAGGTGTTTGAAAAAGTGCCATTTGGTGGTGAAATATCTGGTGAGTTTTCTGGGTGAAGTAGTTCCATATCCTTATTCGTTCAATTTTTGCGCAGTCCTTTGGCAGACATGTGGTCTATCGTTGCAATGTATAGGATATGATATTTTTCAATTGACTAATGCTGACCATAAATGTTGCAGTTTTTGTTGCATTTTGACAATTCCTGGCAATTCTTCTCTGATGTAATGGTTTCAGCAGGATTCCAGATGTTGTCTCTCATGAACAATCAAACTTGCCTACAATTAAACAATAACGATAACCTTCTTTTGATGTGATCTATTTTTATCTTCTTTCAATGTGAGGAATTGTTTTGGTGCGCCTTTTAATCTAGGTACTTGAAGAATGCCGTATATTTTCATATCGGTACCCTTTTCCATCGCTTGCCACAATGCAGTTAAGAAATTGATCATTTTTGGCGCTAAGATGCGCAGAATACACTTCATACTATCGAAGTGTTTCGCTCTCAGTTCATAAGGCACCCATTTGCCGAGGTTATTAAAATTTCCTATTTTGTGCAAGTCGAACTACCGTTGAATGGTATAAACTTTTAGTTCTTATGTAACCTGTTGAATTCCTTTGCTAGTGCTTCCTTCAATTAGGGTCTTTAACTGGTTAACATCCTCATTATCAAAACTTTCGTCTCCATTACGATATCTTTAGAACCAATTTTGAGCTGTACTTCAGCTGAAGGGCTCTTGGCCAAATTAGATGATTCATATTGAGAGCAATTTCTGCTGCTTTACGTCCTATCTGAATTCATACAATAAAATCGCTTGAATTTTCTTTCTTTCCATCTTAAACTAACACCTGAAAATACACAAGGTAAACACCAACAACAAAACCAGTAGTATGCATCAGTAGAACAAAATTAGCTCCTAAAAATGATACATGTAAATGAATAAACTTTTTTTACGAAATAAGCCTCAAAGTCTTAAAAGACAAAAATTGCAATCATTTTTTCAGTAACCCTATAGATATTTTTATATATTGACAAAATATTTTAAATCTTATAATATGCTTTGATATTCACATGTATTTACCATATTATTTCATCAAATTCTACATAAACGTACAAATTTAATTATTTTGATGTGCTTTTAAACTAACATATTTAAATTGCAATTTAATTTTGTTTCTTTTAATATTACTTTTGTGTAAATGTTGCAGAGAAAATACAATAGAGTAAAGGGAAAAGTTCTTAGGCGACTGATGAACGAAAAAAATATCAGTGTATGTCAAAAAGAAAATTAAGATAACTTCAACACAATTAGGCCAATTTTAAAGCTGCAAAACAATAAAATCTGAACTAGTCTTTATAGACATTGAAATTAAATGTAATTAAATAATTTTTTCGCACTGGTGTTAAATTGATTCTAAGAGATAAAAGTCGATTGTACAGGTCATTCCTTTTTAAAAAATAAACTTTTGAGACCTTAAAAACATTTACTTTTTACTATTTTTATTTATTTCAAATAATTTATATTTCTTAATTTAGTGGGATATTTTCATAAAAAGTAGTATGTAATTATAAAATTTAACTCTTTATTGAGTTTTAATAAATATTTTTGAAACTAATCCCCTCACCCAAAAATAAATAAAATTCTGAAAATGATTACTAATAGGGACTTTACGAACCTGAAAAATATCTAGAACTCTTACACTTACATCTACATAACTTCCATATTATATTTACTTGTAGGTATCTACAAAAAGTTTCAAGACTGTCTTAAGAAAAAAGGTCTTAGGTATTAAAAGCAATTATATCGACAAAAATAAAAGTCCGAGTAAAACGCATTTAAAATATGCAAAACGTAGAGTTTTATATTGATAATACTTAGGTATAAAACTTCAAATACCTATAAATATAAATCAGTATCAGATCTAGAACTTTGGAACACATTTTCCAAATAGATGGGCAATAGAAAAAGGGAAAAAAATTATTTTTTTTTATTTTTAGGTTTATGCATGGCCTTAACCGAGTCGCTTCTTGAATGCTTTTAAGCTCATCATTTTTAAATTACATATAATAATAAGTTAAAAATTTCATAAGAATCATTATTTGTGAGATTTTTGGAAAGGTAAATGAAATCAATAAAATTGAAAGAGAAATATATAAGCAAAATTTTCTCCTGATTAAACATTCTAAGTTTCTGAAACAGATATTCATGTTTTATCTTATTGAAATTATATAGAATTTTTTATTTTTAATTATTAAATATGTTATATCATCGTCATATCAATATAGTACTCGTGTATAAAATAATAATAAATGTTTTCTCTAGAAAGCCTTTTTTAATTACAAAAGAGTCTTTAACAGTAAAAAAGTATGACAATCATAATTGACTAAATGATAAAAATCTTTGCAATTTCATAGTTTTAATTTTAATTAATTCACCTCTACATATATATATATATATAGTCAAAATGTAAATAAAAGATAACATTAAAGTAAAATATTTACTTAAAATAAAACTAAAGTTTAAAATGTATAAAGTTTTCTATTGTGATATAATTAATTATACATTATAGAATGAATATTAAAAAAGAATTATACTTCAGCCATTTATTGCTATTTTTTTTATTTGCATTGTATAAAGAATCTTATGTCGCTACCTGCAACCATAACAAACATCGAAGATTGTTGCTGTTACTGAAAGTTTATTTATGACTAAATAAACACACAAGCAGAATAGCTGTTTGAAGCACAAAAGAAACTAATCTTATTTTTCAATTTCGGTTTTATGGGGTTCTTTGCTCGCTAGTTAAAAGATAAAGACTATAATTTAGACACAATGAATGTCTATCGTTGCTGAAACATGTAATTGAAAATACTTTCTTAAAATTTGATTAACGACTACTAATTATCACTTTGGGGGACTAAATAAGTGGTTACTGATTTTAATAACATAATAATATGTCAAAGTAACTTCCTTCAAAGCAGAATTTTAGACGAAATTGCTTTTTAACTGTTGTATTGTCGAAAAAAAAATCTAAGATGAATAATTTTTTAAACACTAAAACAAGTAAGTTTTTGTGTAACAATATGTAAATTCATAAAATTTATTATTTTAAAATGCATGCATTGTTTTGTGATAGGGTGTTTTAAGTAAATTAAAAATATGAATATCATAATGGGATTTAAATAAGTGATGATATTTAATTCGAAACGTGTAAAGATTAATTTTATTTATTCTCATAACCTCTCATAGATTGCGGTAATTAACAAGACTTATTTTCGCCATATGTAGCAATAATCAGTTAAACAATAATCCAATTTGGGGAATTGGATATTGAAGGAAATTTAGCTTTATAAAAGTTAATGATTTCTATGTGCGTATAGTTAATAAGCCATTATATTTCCAAGCAAATTAATCTCTTAGAGAATTATATAAGTATTTTCTTTTTAAGGTATCCGACTACGTTCGGAACCATGATTTTTAAAAAAAATGCATAAATGTATAATTTTCATGATATTTAGTGTCACTTAGATTAGAATGCATGTATAAAATTGTATTAAGTACATTATGACAAAAAAAAGTATTTAAATACAATATTTTTTTGCAAAAAATTAACTTAGAATAACCTTTTTTTCCAAATATTCTCATTCTATAAAGAATGCTTCTATTGTATTAATATTTTGCCTGTATATAGCTCAGACCTCTGTACAGAGGTTCAACTATGATTTTTGAAAAATTCAAATTATTTTCAAAGTTACAACCATTTGAAATAATTATCGGCGTATTTTCTTAAAATTTATCCCTTCTGTTTTCGTAAAACATGGATAAACCGACTTCCGAGTTATGCATTTCAAAAATTCTAGTTGAGCCTCTGAACAGAGGTCTGAGCTGAATACAGGCAAAATATTACTACAGTAGAAGCATTTTTTACTAAAGGAGAACATTTGGAAAAAAGATTATTCTAAGTTAATTTTTTGCCAAAATATTGTATTTAAATAATTTTTTTGTCATAATGTCCTTAAAACAATTTTATACATGTTTCTAATCTAAGTGACACTAAATATCATAAATATTATCCATTTACACGCTTTTGCAAAATCACGGTTCCGAACGTAGTCGGATACCTTAACTTTCAAGTAATGTTTCTTTTTAATTGACATGCATTTCAAATGATAGTCCTGTATTTTTATCTCCTTAAAAGTGTGAAAAGACAGAAGTTCTTATAAGTCCCTGGGCTATCTTAAAGAATGGCAAACTGTTGAAAAAAATAATCTTTCTAAAATATTCCCTTTTTTTTTTCTTGAAATTTCAGTAACTCTTAAAAATATGTGCCAATAGCGTTGAGTTTCAAAGTCACTATACATAACATCCTCTAAGATTACATTATTTTTAATGTGTAAAGTTAATTTTATAAAATTTAGTGTTTCATTGATGAATAATTCAATAACCGCATAGTTTTATTTCACTAAGTGATCATCAAATTACAATTTTCTGCGGATATTGAAAAATCGTACTTCATAATTTTACCTGTATAATTGTAATTTTATAAGGACCCACGTCATCTAATTTTTTCTATTTCTTTAATGTGAAACGTAATCAAATGTGGCTCAAATTTCTTCTACAAAAGCCCATTTTAAATTGCTATACATTTAACAGCATTAAGAAATTATTTAAGTTATCTTCCTGAATATAAAAGTGAATTTTTGGTTTTATATTAATTAGAAAATATAACGCGCATTGAAATAAATATGTATCATATTTCATAAAAAACAAAAAAATGATTGCTATTATGTGAATAAACAGTTCTCAGTAAACTTGAAAAAACATTTCACAATATGTAATAAAAACTTACATAATTTTTTCTACAATAAATATGCAACAAGCAAAAAATATATTTTCCCAAACGATTATTTGTTCACGCATTGGAACTATTTATTGAAATAATTTATCAAATTTCTTTTCATTGCTTTAAATGTCTTTCTAAATTCAACTCTGCGTTTCAAATTATATTTAATCTTGTTTATATTATTTGAAAATAATATTAATTTATAAAAATTATTTTAAAAAAATTAAATAAGTAAATATTTATTTTAACTAAATTAGAAAGTCCGTGTATAATTGCTCTCTCTCTCCCTCTCTCTTTCTAAGTAAATAAATAAAAATAATAATAATAAACACATTCATTTGATAAGCTTTATATTTATATTTAAAAGTTAAAATTTTAAAATTATTTTATGTTCTTAAAGTTTTTAAATTTTACAATGCTTCTATTTATATTTCAAATATTTGTTTCTATTCGTTCATAAAGGGATTAATTATGGTAGCTTTTCTTTTCATTTTCAATGTGCTAATTATAAAAATAAGAAAGTAGAGTTCACTGGTTTTGTTTCAAGGCATTAAATTTCCTTCCGTCTATTGTACAATTTATTTTATAAATTCTTAAAACAACATAATTAGCAGGAAGTTGCCTTCTTTCAACTACCAACTACGAAATTGTGTTCACTTACTTATTTGTAAGCAAACTAAAAAAACTTGTTTAATAAGCTTACTTACTTAAATTAAGTTGTTTATTTTGTGAAATAATTTATGTGCTATTATATAAAAAGGGAGTAATTAATTCAGAACAACTATTTACATAAAAATATTTATATTTTCATTCTGAATTGTGAAATACTAGTTAATTTTGGAAAAAGTTTGTCTAAAATTTAAATAATAGAGTAAATTGATTTTAGTTTTATTTCAGAAAATATTTGCATTAAAATCCAATACAAATGTAATTTCAAGATAACAAAATTGACTGTATGCAATAAATAATACATAATAAATTCCGCATAAACTATTCCAAAATTGCACAATAATATCATTTTAATTTGAAAACTAATTTTTGTTTTCTGAATCAGAGTAAGTAGATTAAATATGTAGTAATCCGTACAAAATACTCTACTTCATTTCTGATTCATCCAATTCTTATGCTTATGGCACCATAAAAAAATGCCGCCTGCGATAAGAAGATGTTAATAACATGCATTTACTGATCTCTGAACAAATCTGCCCCTTCAATATACAATCTCTTAGCCATAATAAAAAACTGTAACTGTCATCCGTAACCTGTTGCATAAGTCTTGTCCCATTATCAGCTGTCTTGTAAGAGTGAGCGAGTGTTTATATGCGCTATAAAATAAAGCGACACGAAAGTTATTAGTAATGGATCTCGTAAGTTTGAATAACGGTCAATTAATGAGGGGGATATCTGAACTCTCAAATTAGGATAATATAGCGAGCTTTCATTACCAGTTATTCATGGACGAACATTACTGAAACCTTGAAAAACTTTAACTATATTTTGAAAGGTTCTACAAAATCATTAAACACACTGCTGTGAGCATTGTACTTATCATAACTATGCCTTCTTTCTTCCCGATGATTCAACCACGAGTAAGGTCATCCAGATGCCCGCAACAGCGTTGGCTATTCGACCTGACCCAGAGGCAGCAAAATATATAGAAGCACTTAAACCAGGGGTGGCCAACCTGCGGCACTCATGCCAGAGTGTGGCACGATGGAGTTGTAGCAGTAGCACGCGGGTACTTACAGAAAATTTTTTAAAATTTTAAAACGATAATAAATAATCCTCTCTCACAATTTTATTTATCAGACAAAAAAAACTTCAAAATTTGGATCAAAACATGTTTGTGAATAAATGTTTTCTGCTATGAACATAATAAAATAAATATCACTCAAAACTAGATAATGTGCACCTATAATAGCCTAATTTTGTTAGTATCTGCAATAGCTAATCCTTTTATAGATGAATTATTAAAAAAGTAGTAATTCAAAAACCAAATTAAGTAGATACTGAGCGATTAATAATTACTTTGAATTAAATTATTGAAGTTACGCATTTTTTTTTTGTATACCTAACCTAATTAATGGAACTTGTGAAAAGTTAACTAACAATAAAACCCAAGTTTGTATACTTTCGTCTTATTTATTATATTATTTTTTAATTTCAACTACACAGACTTGCATTAAAAAATGTGCTATTTGCGTAAAATTCCCATAATAAGCTTTTCACTTTTCAAACTCATATCTGTTAATGGGAAAAGTTAAAGTGCACGTATAATTATACTTTTATTTATCAGACAGTGGCACTCTTCCGAAAAAGGTTCACCACCCTTGGTTTAAAGTGAGGCACACAGAGTTAAAGCCTCATCAAAATATTTAGAGTACAACATGTTTTGCCCTCATGCTACTCGTCTATTACATCCTATCCATCTATTTATCTATCGTTATATCTATCTCTTTTTACACCAGTGTAAAAAATATTGTGACAGTATAATGAGTAGTACAACTTCAGTTATTAAAATTATCGATTACTTGCCTTTTACAAAGGAACGCTTAAAACAAATTTTTCAAAGTACTTTGTCCTAATAAGTGCATACAAGATTCTTGAATTTACTTAGATTCAAAGTTTTCCAGACGCAAGCCTTTTTAATCTCCCAGAAAATTTGAATAAATAATTTTTAATCTATATGTCTCAAGTTATTTTAAATACTATAGTATATTAGTAATATATGAAAGCAGCAATATCCTGTGACATTATTGAAAGGTGAATTAATAATGCATTGAGATTATTTTAGAAAACATTAAAAAATAAATCTGCTTAACTTGATTAGCTGAAAGATTTCTAATCTCTCTTTTATTCAAAATTTAATTAAGTCTTATGTTATAGTAAAGGATAATGATTATTCAATATATTCTTCAAAAGAACTTCATCAATCAGGTAAAGAATTGAGAGAATTTAAATGAATTATGTTAAAAATTCACAAGAGAATTATCTCATAATAATATATATATTGATAATTTTCTTTGAATTATAATTAGAATTTCCTGTAAGATACAACATGATCTATATCACGGGAACGAATAAAAATGAGTATACATATAAATTAAAGTAGGAAAGTTGCTGTTACTCATTAAGTCTATTCTGAAGCGTAATCCATTTTTAAAATAGCAGAAAGTAATACTTTTTCAGTAAATTTATAGAAATTTGTTGAACAATATAATTTTCTACGTTACTCATGACCTTGTCACTGAAAGATGCTCATTTCTGTACTTCATTTCTATAAAAGGGCTCACTCTTTGGATATGAAAACTCCAGCAGTTCTAGATTTAAAAATACCTCATTCTTAAACTCTTATTCCCTCTTAAAAACTTTTAAAAAGGTAGAAAAGATAGTGCACAGTCTGGAAAATATGGTGGACGCTACAAAACTTGTCAGCCTAGTCGTGCGTTTTCTGTCATGTGTTCAAAGTAGTATGTAACCTGGTACTGTCGTAGTACAATATGATTTCTCTCATAGTGACCAGAACTAGTTTAATTTTCTTAAACGTTTTGTTCAAATAGTACTATTTTTTGACTATGTATAGCTGAATTAAAAAGTTTCAATTAAATGTTTCAAAAGCTAAAAATATAATGACTCTTTAACTTTCTCCATAAACACAGTATTTTCTTTTCAAGACTTAAGCTCGGTTTCTTAGCTGGGTAAAGGTCATTAGTAGCAATTTCGATTATATTGTTCAGTACCTATGAAAAATATGCGAAGTATATTGTTTTCTCATATCCCAAAATCGAGCATTTTTTTATTCCAGTACATCTATTATTTATAATAGTCACAATAAATATATACTACCTTTTTTAACATTTTATGGATTATGGGTATAAATAAAAATATGATCTTGTATGTGATTGTTTTTCTAAATGGTCTAATGATTTACTATTAATGTATTATTAAGGGTACTTATTTTTTACCCACTTTCTCAAGCCATCTCCTTAATGATTAATAGGTCTCGATGTCTTCGACTTATTGTGGCATTGACAAGAATTAAAAAAACCTCTAAGAACAGCTTTTTAATAAGGTAATTTATTGGAAAGTATATTGGTTTTAATCTATTATAAAATATAATTATATAATATATAATTATATAATAATATTATTATAATTATATAATATAATATAATTATACAATAATATATAATAATATATTTTAATACATTACTTTATATAATAATTCTTTTTGTTGAAATTATTTTATTTTACTTCTGTAAGTCGTGTGATACTTGTGGTGTACGGAAATCCTTTCTGGTTTGCGAATAGTTTTCCCTAAACCGCCATAACAAAGATTAGCCTCATTCATAGTCTTTTGGATGTTTGCTTCTCGACCAAAATGGATAAAGTTCACCGCTTTCTTCAAGGTTGGTTTTCCAAAGTGAAAGTCGTGCACATCTTACATCGTCTCTAGAATTATGTGGTCAGTTAAAAAATTCTTTTTCCACCTCACAATCAGATTACATTTTTCATAAACCATTTCATTTGGGATTTACCGGAAACTGTAACCTATAAAATGAAGTACATTGATCTCAACTACAAGTCTCTTTGGCGACTTGCTCCACAGTAATTCCTAAAGGGATATTCATGTGAACCTTCAATAACTGATGTAGAATTCAATCAGTAATTAAAAACTTTGGACGATTGCGAAGCCCCGTATCTATCCACAGAATGGAAATTTTTTAAGGAATATTTAATGTTGTGCGTGTGTGGTTGTCTCGTATTAATAAATATTTCAAAATTTAAATAAGGACTGATATTTGTAAGCAAATACGCAACCGTTACGTGGCAGTCTCTATCTTCTCTATACTGTAAATTGCTTCAATATGTGACCTCCTTAAAAGCTCACAAAACTCTTAAACTGCAAAATTTTCAATTTTTTGAAAAAAATAATAAATATTAAAGCCTCAATATTTCTGAGTAGTTTAGTACCAAAATTGTGTTAATGCTGTGAAAACTTCTGAAGTTATTGAGAAATAAGTAGTGTAATTTAAATGAAAACCCTATCTCTTTCTTATCTTTAACTTCATTTTTCCCAAAACAAAAAATTTTAGCTTCCACGCAGGATTTCTCAGAAACTATTTATGATTTCAATTTGAAACTTTATACACGTGTTCA
>BMAV01021344.1:30619-41798 GCA_019973955.1 Trichonephila inaurata madagascariensis | reverse complement strand
CCCCCCCCCCCCCAAATAAACGCGTAATTGCTGTAAAATGAAAACTTGGGGTATCACTCGATGAGACATGGGTATATTTAAGTGATTGATATAAAAGATCAACTTTCTATTGTTCAACTGACGGAAATGACCGTACAAAATAGCTTCGTCATTATACAATAAAGTTTCCAAGGGGATCCATGATATTTGTAGGATTTTCTAACAACGGCATATTAAAAATAAAAAAAATATCTCAAGTAAAGTCGAAATTAATTCACTCTATTTTATCAGCAGAATATTTTAGAACCAATTTTTGTAGAAGGAACTCCACTTTTATGGAAAGTACTTGGATAATAGATAGCTTCATATGGACAAAGCCTCTAATCACACGTCTAAATCCACTGGCTCCTATTTCTCAAAGAAAGAATCAGAAACAAGAATAAAGTGTATCCCATTTAATTAAGTACGTATAAAATCCCCCTACATTTCTCCAACAGATTTCTGAGCTTTCGATTTATTAAGACGAGCCTTAGAAAAACAGTATTCAAGAGCACTGATTTAACTTTGGAAAACGGTTCAAGAGGAATGGAGTAAAATTGGTATGATAGTACTAAGAAAATGTTCACTTTCATGAAAAATTCGAGCTAGAGCTATGATCAAGAATCATGACTAACAGATAGAAGCAAATTGCCGTAAAAAATACGGTATTTGTTGATAGAAATTAACTATCAAAATCGTTTTCACGCATAAAGGGTGAACGATTTTCTGTAGTACTTAAATTTAAATGTTTGTAACTGATCCTTGATAACAAAAAATGGCAGCCAAAAGATATATAAAAAGATTAGCAAGAAACATCTTGACATCTCTGTTTTCGTTGTCATCTCTTAATTCTTTCTTGTGATTAATGACAAGATATATATATATATATATATATATATATATATATATATATAGTTTCTGCAACTTTTGATTTAAAATTTCCGTTTGTTTCATATGTTGGGGATAAATTAATCTTTATGACAACACTATTTTATTTTTTTAAATATTTTTTTTACAACAAGACTATATGATGCGCCTAAATATTGAATAAAAATTTGCTGTTTTGTTGTTACTGTTGCTTCTTTTCTTTTATTGCTCTTGTTGTAACAAAAGATATTTTGAATAAACATAACTTATATAAACATAACATATTTGGAAGCGATTTTCAGAAACACTATCTGGATGGAGCTTTTGCTAAGTTTTCAAAAGAGATAATTGGAAAAAAAATAGTTTTTTCATGAAAATTATGCATGTATTGTTTTAAATTTAAATCTCGACTATTCAAAGAGCCGTTGGCAACGGATTTAAATGTTATGAAACTTGGGCGATAAAAACTATAAGCACACATGCAGAGTTTAGTATTTCACTCTTAATTCAAAACCGCGTCTTATTAGAGCTTTGAAGCATAGCTAAATACAACATTCAAGCATAATCATTATTTCACACAACTATCTTGAGGGACTTAGTATATCCATCCATTATACCTCAATTTCGATGTTCCCTTGATTTCTTACTTGGTGAATAACTCATAATATAGTAGATTACTAACGTGAAATGCTTTATTTGAAATGTACTGCTTACTTCCATCTTTCAACATAATTACAAACTTTATACACTTTATAACATAAAAAGCGAAGCGCCAGGTAAGAGTTACCCAAATAGAGTGAAATTAAGTACGGCATACTTCACAATAGATTATGTAAATAATTAACTTTTTTGGTACCTCACGATAGAGTATGTAAACAATTAACTTTTGGTCAATCACAATAGAATATGTAAATAATTAACTTTTGGTACCTCACCATAGAATATGCAAATGATTAATTTTTGGTACCTCTTGATAGAATATGAAAATTAACTTTTGACGGTCAATGATCTACTAGCTGAAGATTCAGCGCCCTACGATGTAGCATCCTCTTTCTGTATACAACAGAGCACAATCCAATTCTAAAGAATAAAACCTTGCAATATGGTTCCATTGATTCAATTAAACTGTATCAATGTCTTACAAACAGATTCCAGAACAGTATGAATAGATGTCACCATTTGCAATTGGATTGAAAGTAGCAATGTGGTCAAATAGTAGGATAATCCTCACGACACGATGGTACGAGGAAGAGATTCTATACGACATATTATCGTCCTTCCTTTTATACACCCTTTGACTTACATTTCGACAGGACAATGTTCTCTCGCACACGGCAAGCATTTTCAATGTTTGTCCTCGTGTCAAGATTTCACTGGTTGGTGTATAGAAAAATCCCCCCCCCCCAACGGGGGCTAATAAACAAGGGTCTTTCACCATCTTTGGATCGTGCCAATCTCATTCGCCAACTGGAATATATAACTAAGCAATCAAGTTGGAGGACATCCACTAGCCTTATCAGTCAATGCCCAGCCGGTTAAAAGTTTGCTTCGGAGCTAGAGGCGGGTCAACGCTTTATTGACTTTTGTTATTGCAATTTTTTGGGGATATATTTCATGAATATAGATAGTATTTAAATCCCATAATACTGTTAGCACTTTGTCTTCAATTCATGCACGATATTGTTTTCAGTTTTTCCAGTTTTGTTCCATTCGGATAACTATTTCATAGAGCGTCACTTTTTATGTTATGCTGTGCAATTGTGAGGAAGAATGGAGTGATAATTATCATAATCGTATAATTCGATAATTTTCCCTATGGCGTGAGGGGCAACAGTGCAATAATGATTGAAGCCGTAGTATTCTTTACAATACTTCTAAATGGTTGACGGTAGGGAGAATGAAGGGTAACTCTCTTAAGGTTTCCGACTACGTTCGAAACGTTATTTTACAAAAGCGAACAAATGGATAATTTTCATGATATTTAGTGTCACTTAGATTAGAATACACGTATAAATTTGTTTTAAGGACATTATGACAAAAAAAAATTATTTAAATACAAAAAATTAACTTAGAATAACCTTTTTTCAAAACGTTCTCCTTTTATAAAAAAATGCTTCTATAATAATAATATTTTTTTGCTTTTAAAGTAAAGACTTCTACAGAGAGTCTGAACTAGGATTTTGTAAAAATTCACATTATTTTTGGAGTTACCACCCATTAAAATAATTATCGGCGTTTTTTTCTTAAAATTTCTCCCCTCTGTTGTAGTAAAATGTGGATAAATCCACTTCTAAGCTATATATATTTCAAAAATTCTAGTTCAGCCTCTGTACAGAGGTCTGAGCTATATCCAGGCAAAATATTATTATAATAGACGAATTTTTCATAAAAGGAGAATATTGTGAAAATGGGTCATTCTATGTTCATTTTTTGTCAAAATATTGTACTTAAATAATTTTTCATTGTAATAATATTCTTAAAACAATTTTATATACGTTTTCTAATCTAAGTGACACTAAATATCATAAGTATTATTCATTTATACGCTTTTGCAAAATCACGGTTCCGAACGTAGTCGGATACCTTAAAATATATAAATATATATATATATATATATGTGTCTTAAATCATAAATACCTAAAATTTTGAAAATTATCAAAAATATTGAAAAAATTACTTAACCCTCCCCGTTTAAAAATTAGGAATTGTTAAAAAAAATTAATGCATAAAAAAAGGAAAAGAAATAGTGTCTGACGGAGAGAGAGCGCGTAAGTAGTCTCGCTCTTAATGTTTGTACTCAGTATTGTGTTTTTATATATACCGTAAAATCCGGCGTATAACGCGCACCGGTGTATAACGCGCACCTATACTTTCAAGCTGCAATTTTTAATTTTGAGGTATATTCGCCGTATAAAGCGCACCCCATCCTTTACGAAAGAACCTGCAATGTACGTTAGTATTGCTATTATGTTTTAAAGCTATTTGTTCGAGGTATTATCCATGGATCTAGAAAAAATAGTATATTTCTTGAAAAATAACCCTTTAAGAGTTCATAATGTATGGTATTTCTGTTAAGGTATCCGACTACGTTCGGGGGGAACCATGATTTTAAAAAAGCGCATAAATGTATAATTATCATGATATTTAGTGTCACTTAGATTAGAATACATGGATAAAATTGTTTTAAGGACACTATGACAAAAAAAAATTATTTAAATACAATAGTTTGGCAAAAAATTAACTTAGAGTAACCTTTTTTCCAAATGTTCTCCTTTTGTAAGAAATGCTTCTATTGTATTAATATTTTGCCTGTGTATAGCTCAGACCACTGTTCAGAGGCTCAACTAGAATTTTTGAAATGCATAACTTGGAAGTCGGTTTATCCATGTTTTTCGAAAACAGAAGGGAGAAATTTTAAGAAAATACGCCGATAATTATTTCAAAGGGTTGTAACTCTAAAAATAATGTGAAATTTTCAAAACTCATAGTTGAGCCTCTGTACAGAGGTCTGAGCTGAATACAGGCAACATATTAATACAATAGAAGCATTTTTTATAAAAGGAGAACATTTGGAAAAAAGATTATTCTAAGGTAATTGTTTGCCAAAATATTGTATTTAAATAAATTTTTTTGTCATAATGTCCTTAAAACAATTTTATACAAGTATTCTAATCTAAGTGACACTAAATATCATGACAACTATACATTTATGTGCTTTTTTAAAATCATGGTTCCGAACGTAATAGGATACCTTAAATAAACAGTATTCCGATCTTCGTAGAAGTCTTAAGTTTTTTTTAATCACATCCATCTCTTTTTTATTTTTGAAGGTATCATTTTTATACCCGGCGTATAACGCGCACCCGTAAATTTCGATCTTATTTTTTGTGTTAAAAGTGCGCGTTATACGCCGGATTTTACGGTATTCTCTCTCTTCTCAACTGCTTCTGGGAAGAAGCCCTCGTGTAGCTGAACATTGTGACGTTAATGTTCACTCACTTACTGAGAAGAACGTTCTATAGAAAACTAGAAGAGACAGTTCATTTCAGTTCCTGTTACACAGTGAATATTTACTGTAAATGAACGAGAATTCTCAGAAAGATGTTATCAAATCTTAACTAATAAAACAATTAAAATAACACGAATCTCTACAAAATATTAAAGCTCTGGTTTATAAAATTCCCCAAGAATAAATAGAAATATATAAAATAGAATCCACATGGATTGAAATGAAACAGGTTTTGGATGCTTCAAAAAATAAGCTTTTATTTGGTACAGCAATAATAAACCCGCTAATTAGATGGAAAGTATATTTAATATTAGATGAGGATACGTGTATTTCATAATTTCGACATTTTTAACTTCGGGAAACTCTGAGTATATATATATAAGCACAGCACATCAAACATTTACTTTGTTGAATATCACATTAATTAACCTAGTTGTAGTCAACAAATCTATTCTTACTTAATATATCTTACGAAAAATAATACATTAATATATGAGCATATTAAACACGAGTGCACTTGTCTAAATGAATCGTATAACAATTCTCTTTATTTGATTGCTTTATTTTATTCGTGCAGTGCTACCATGACAACCCAACAGATTTTCTGATTAAAATGTAGAAAATCTGCTATGTTTTTGATATAAGGGTTTCGATTAAAGGAACTTAAATTAAGACACACATTTTGTATTAAGTATCATATATTTTGAAAAAGAAAATCATTTATAGAGAATCTCAACCCAATTAAAAAAAAATAATAAGGACCTTACTTTGTGAAATTGGATGTGATAAGAAAGGAATCTCCATTCCTATTCAAAACTCGCATGTGATAGCTTACACTCATGACTCGTCTATACTTGTAAAGTCTAAAAGTGGTCTGTACCCTTTCCCATTGAAATTTAGTGATCACAAAAAAAGACTTTCTGTTCCCGACAAAAAAGATAGGTCATTTGAAAAAAAAATTCCAATTTTTTCTAATACAAACGAATAAAAAACATTCTGGCTGCTGAAATAATTCGTTAATTCGGTGTTTACTATTTGTTAAATGCGAGGGGTGGGGGTGGGGAGTTTCTCCTTCATTTAAATCAAGGAAAGAGAAAAATTCGTTAAATAGGGTTTCTTTGTTCTATGTTCGTTGTATTCTATAGAGATCATTTTGCTGAACCGCTCCCAAGATCTTTTGGAGTATATTTTTCTTTCAAAAATCAGCAGCTTATCTTTTTCAGATTTATTTAATGAGCAACACTCGCTCCCATACAAAGCATTTAGTCTAAAAAAGGTTTTGTATGTGTAGATTTTGGTTTTGACATTAATAAATTGGGAATTAAATTGGCTTCTCAAACCATAGAAACGTTTGTTTGCCGTAAGTAGCCAATTATTTATTTCAAGTTCTATGTCATTAGTATTACTAACGACAATTCCAAGGTACTACGGTATCCGACTATCCAAAAATTGTGAATTTTGCCAAAAATGGACAATATTTTTTATGATTTTATCTTACTGGCCATCTTATTAGCTTTATAAAAATACTAAGCTCATTATTTTAATTTCACTGTAACAAAAAGTGTTTTAGTAAAACAATAAGTGTTTTAGTAAAAGCAGATACCACTACTTTAAGCAAGATGTCATACTTAAAAATGCGTTTTACTCGAAATGTGTTTTTCTTAAAAATACCCAAAAAGTATTGAAAATGATTTATTGAATTTTTTTGTGTGTGTTCTGTATAATAGTAGAAGTGTTTTAACTTTCAGATTCATCACAATCACTGTTTTATTACAAGATTTACAGTCTCTTAAGTGAATGTAATCACTGCTTTTTTAAGCAATTTCATCTAATAACTAAAATAAAGTGCTCTAGTTTTCTTAAAAATTATAATATCTCTTATCCTGATGGTCATTTCAAAAATGAATAGCAAAGCAGCACATCAAAATTGAAAAATCGTTTATAAATCTTTTTTACAGAATGGACTACGTTTACGTATTTTTCTGTCATTTTTTACCATTTTTTTCCTATTTTAGTAATAATATAATTTATTTTTCTCTCCTTAATTTTAGCATATTTTTCTTAAAATGAACTAAATAAATCTGAAAAACACAAAAAAAATCCCCATATCTCCATTTTTTTTAAGAAAAAGTTGTCGCAAGTAGTCGGCTACCTTAAACTTCTGCACGCAATCAAAGGTACAATTAGTAATTTTTAAAGACGATAAGTCCTGGTCCACAACTCTTGGTTTTTTCTAAAATGAATATAAATTTCAGGCCGCCTGACTTCCCAGTTGCATTTCACTTTCTATAATTCTAAGATTTCATGTTTAAAGATTAACCATTAACTCACACACCCAAACGTCAGGGTTTAAGATTTACATTTGCATAAGGCCAAGTCATCTCTAAGGAAAATGTTTCTTAAACTACAATCACAGTTAAAGAATTTTTTCCAAGAGGATTAGTAGGAGAACCCGAATATAGAACCCATTACACATAGAATCTCTTGTTTTAATCTTTCCCCTCCCTTATGATGAGCAAAGTATGTAAAATTGCTCAATCCATACTGCTGAAATTTAAAAAAAGTTGTGATATGTTTCCTTCTGACTTCTCTGCCATCTTTCAAATAAGTGAAAAACATCCCGAGGGTATTGATGCTTTTATGAATGCAAATGCACCTGGAAGGTCGACAACAGGGCGTACATACAAAGAAGCAACATCATCTAAATTTACAGCATGGCTTGTGTATTTCTTTTTTTTAAGAACATTTCAATGCAGTTCACTGTTACACCTGTTACTGCGTATCACTAAACATGAAAAAAAAATCAGAAAGTTTTTTTTCTGCGGGCAATTTTTCAGTGTTCATTAAAAAAAATTATTCATCCCAAAGGTGTTTGAATTGGATACATTTCTTATCTGTATTCAGAATTTTAAAAAGAAATTTTTTTTCTTAAATAAATGTTCGTACTTGAATAATTATGCAGTGTTTGGTCTGATACATTAGAGTCAAAATTTGTGACGTACTTAAATTTTTTTTTTCCTTTCAAATTTACTGGGAAAAGTAGCTGAAAGATAGTTGGAATTTTAAGCTTGCTCTAATTTGTTTTGTAATATGCCTAGAGATTTATTTCTCACGTGAATTAAGTAAATCACGATTAATGGTTAAAGTCTGTTACTTTTGTAATTAGATGA
Source organism: Trichonephila inaurata madagascariensis (assembly GCA_019973955.1). Taxonomy (NCBI): domain Eukaryota; kingdom Metazoa; phylum Arthropoda; class Arachnida; order Araneae; family Nephilidae; genus Trichonephila; species Trichonephila inaurata. The sequence goes on along the minus strand of BMAV01021344.1, from coordinate 33,734 downwards.
GACTGCTGTTTAAAAGGTATCATAAACAATTCTGTCAAAACGGTTTTTTAGATAAGAAAAATGGCAACTTATTTTTACGCTTGTTTTTGGAATGGGCTGGATTCTTGAAGGTCACATGATAGATACAATACGTGTTCTCTATTGTATTTAAAGCTGACATTAGACATGTACTTGTTGTTCTGTTTTATAAAATTTAGACAAAACTTCGAATTTGATTATTTAGTAAAGATGTTCAAAAATATCAAGATTCTTCAAGAAGTCTTTAAGGATAAAAAAAATATTTTTACTATACATCTACTTTCAAATCAAAGCATTTTGTTTACTTATGTGCATTGTTGCTGTTTACAAAGATATGTCGCAGGGAAAAGGCAAAATTAAGAATTTCACCAAATCCCAAAACGAGATGATCAATTGACGGGAGATGTTTAAATAACATCCCTTCAAGTTCATTTCTCTCATGAAAGTAAGTGATTTTATCAAATCCTGAACTGTTTCAGTGAAATGATGAAATGAACAAGTCAGGATTTGCATTGGCAAAGTGCTATACGGGGGAGGGGAGACACCTGGGGTATCGAGTCCTTGTACTTCCTAACCATACAGGTAGTACTATGGATCCCCTAAATATCAACCCCATATCTTTAAAAAATGACACCATGGCATTAACATAGGGATTGATATTTTAGTGCTTAAGCAACCGAGAGGAAAAATATGCGTCAAAAAATACCAGCCTAATTTTCTAATTATTTGTTAATTAGTTTCGAATAAATAATTTGTATTTCATTGACTATTGTTGTATTACTTACTTCTACGTTTAATAATGCACCATATTTGTTAAATAAACACTTTTAAACTCTTGACAATATTATTTCATCATTTCACTGAAACAGCTCAGGGATTCGTTCAAATCCCTTACTTTTATCAGGGAAATCACATTGAAGAGACGTTATTTTAACATCTTCCGTCAAGTGATCCTCTCCCTTAGGGACTTGATGGGATTCCTAATTTCATCATTTTTCTGAGACAGATATACTCATTAAAAGAATCTTTAAAAGGCAAAAGTGTTGGCAAAAGCGAAGTGCATGAACCGATTGGCTGGAAACATGTGTTTGTCGCTATGACGTCACATGAATTTAGCCCATTGTATAATAGTAAGAAAATTTCGAATCAGTGTTCATTTTATCTTTAACAATTAAAAAAAAAAGTAGTTGACAGACAGTCATGGCTTGATAAATCAATAATATATGAAAACAATTTTTATATAATCATATGTATAAAATCTGCTTCTGTATAAGAATTAGTTTGTCTATTAGATGGTATTTAATTTATTCTCTTAATGCGATAAGCTATCATCTGAGTATGAATACAGCTTGATGAAACAATTATTCCCTAATTTCTACTACACGGTATTATAATGCTGATAACCTGATTTATAAGCAGTTAATAATGTAATGAGACTCTATTAAAATTATATTAATATACCCTGCATATGTAAAAACCCTGTATCTTTTTGAAGATATTTGATGCACTGATACTACATTAATGTCCAAAAAATTAGGGTCATAAACATTTTTTTCTTCATTATTTTAAATTGTATAAAGAAAAACTTTAATAATTTGTATTTTATACACTTTGATGAAGGAGTAGTACAACATCAACCTTCAGTTTAGGAAAAGATGCAGTTCAGCGTTAGTGTTTTCATCATTACTGGATTGAGACCGTTTAAGCGTATGGAATTTTTTCCTGCAGTTTTGTGAATATTGTATTATAACAAACAAGTTAGCCTCATAGCTGTAAGAATGACTTCTCATAATCTTTTAGATGATTCCTTGAGTTGGAGAGCCGTTGGAAGGCTTGAAAATGGCCTGTCCAGTGTTTCTCAAACTGTGGGGCACGCCCCCCCCCAGGGGGCGCTATACTCTTACAAGAGGGGCGTGAGCATATCGAAATTAAAAGATTTAAAAAAATAATTAATTTATTGGAATGAATTAAAACAAAATACTTTAAGACATAATAAAAAGTGCACTTTTACTCTGATATAATTTATAGGCGATATAAGTCCTCTCAAAAATAAAAACTTCTTCAATACCTAATTAGCTACATTTGATCCAAAAAAACCAAATAAAAAAACTTTGATTTGCTGTAATCTCATGATAAGTGATTTTTACTACTCTTTCAGAGAAAAAACGAATCCCAGACCCAGAATCGAAAAAAATTAGGAACATAAAAAATTCATCACTGTGATGATTTTTGAAATACTGCACATTTTATAGCTGTAATCTGTTTTTTCTGATAATCCTTTTGAATTTCTAAGTTATCGGTACAGTTAGTTATTACCCCTCTCTTATGTGTTTGTTTCTCATTTAGAGAAGTTGTAAGTAATGTATTTCTCTGTTGGGCTTTTTTCTATGCAAAAGAGTAGTATAATATTTGGAAAACCACGGAGAACACTTTAAAGAATTACTTGGCCAAGACTTTTAACCCGGAAGTGGTTGCGCGGGACACACAGATATCAAAATCGTTAATTCTGGTAAAACTGTTTATTTGTTACCAAAGAAAAATTGAAAAGTTCTTGAAAGTAGGCAAGTTTACTTTCTCTCTTAATTAAATTATTCACTAGAATCACGATTTGTATCGTGTACAATAAAATAATTATAAAAAAAAAGGATTGAGGTGACTCAATCACCCCGCGTGACCATTAAAGCTAGTATCGAGTGTGTGTCTGCCCCCGGGATAAAACATTTTGAAGTCTTCTTGCTTTAAATATTAAAAATAACACTATTATTCTTCATTGGAATTTTACATTATTTTTCATTATTTAACATTAATTCTAAATGCTAATTCTGTGAGGCTTAAAATTACAGTTCGCTTAAAACTAACTATAATATGAGCATTCATTTTAAAATATCATTTTACATTTTCGTATACATTGTCGAGCATTTGGGTTTACTCTTCTGACAATTCAGCTATTTATCAAGAATGTTTTAGTTTTTTAAAAAATGAACTCGTTCGAAGAGCGGGTACTTCAGACAGCATAATTTTAATGTATCAGTGCTGCACAAGGTATTTTATAAATAATTTATAAATACTAAATTAAGAGCAAGTTTAATAAGTTTTA
>BMAV01021344.1:0-15601 GCA_019973955.1 Trichonephila inaurata madagascariensis | reverse complement strand
AAATTGTTTTAATTTAATTTTCATCCCTTAAAACTACTATTCATTTAAAAAATAACAATTTTTACGAACCCTTTTGTCTTTTCACCAAATTGTCTTTCTTTCTATTTTTGTACTCATTTAAAAAAATTTTTTTAGCAGGAACACTTACTAAAAACACTTTTCCTTGCGTATTTAATTTATTCAAAGCATTCACTTTTTCAAGCTTAAATAGTTTCTGAAGGTACTTTCGTAAGAATTCTGTGTTTTCATCACTGGTGTTGAAATTATTTAATAATAAAATAAATTGATGACTGTCATAAGGCTAGGATTATTTTCTGATACGCACTATATAATCACTTTTTATATAATATTATCATAAGACTCTAAGCTTATATGCGATGACAATGTAAAAAACCACATTCCACGCCTATTCTAAATTTAGACTCCTCAGATGCCGCCGGAATTGCTTGGAGGTTGTGAAGTTTTCGCGTCACACATCTGAAAAATCGTCCTTTTTTATCGATAGGATAACAACATTCCAGTAGCGCACACAGGAATTTTTCAAGGGGGGGTCCGGGGTCGAAAGTTCACCAGTCTTGTATCATGCCCCTTTTGATTTTGTCGATTTTCGGGGACAAAACACAGTACAAAACTAATTATTGAATAAATAATTAGCATTAATTAATAAAATTAATCATTAATAACAAATACTTAGTTAAATTTTATGTACTATATACTTAGAATTATAATCAATCGGAAAAAAAAGTCAAGGGCTTTGAAGGGGGGGGGTGTCCGGACCCCCAGGACCCCTCCCTTGTGTGCGCCACTGCAAAATTCCTATGCATAATTGCACCCCTAAATATTGCGGGGACCTATTTCACAGTCATCGCCCCGGGTACCTTTGATCGTGAGAAAAACTCCGAGTTTAATTCGAGGTGACTGAAAGAAACCTCTCCCATTCCAAGACCTTAAAGTGGAGATAGGAGTCGGTTGAAAAAACTGAAGAAAACGGTCGTGTGGCCCCCTCCCTCACAAATATCATATATTCTGAATTCTAATGAAATAATCCATATTTTGAATAGCTTCAATTTCTGCAGTATAAGTAACTAAAATCGACGATAATTGATTAATGGTTACTGAGAAGTGAGTAGTACATTGTACATTGCAATATTTCATATAACCTAGTTCTCCCAGCACTGTCGAATCAGTCGGATCCAAGTTTTTTTCAGGCTTCCACTTTACCATGCACTGTCAATGTGACAGTAGGTGTTTTTTTTAACTTTCTGACCGGAACATCCGTCTCTCAGATGGAGATGATTTGGTTTGATGCCTGTAGATAACGCTGTGGTGTGATTTTTGGGGTGGGCTGCCTTAACATCTTCAGTTGGATTCTACCCAGTGAGAGGGACACATGGTGCTAATTGGCAATTTTTTTCTACTCACGATATGAGCGATTTTTCTTATCTATCACCGTCTATCAGACGGATATTCCTAGAGTTTTGTCGTATTTGATATTATTATTTTTAATTACTTTTACATGAATATAAATAATTTTTAATCAGTTTTCATAAAAATATTAGTCACAATTCTAGTGATAAAAATATATTGTTGTGTTTGATTTAACCCCACACATCTTATTTGAGCCATACTCAATTTCATGAGCTATAAGGACATTTAAAACAGTTCTTAAGGTAATAAAATTAAAAAAAAAATTAAGTGCCCGTCTGTCAGACGGATGCTCCTTAGTGCGCCAAAAAATTGATGTCCCGGTCAGAGAGTTAAATTGCATACTAAAATAACTGTTAAATGTATCTGATAGTTTTTTCTTGTAAATATTTTTTAGATTTCCCTCATCGCAATAAATGTTAAAAAGCTCCAAAATACCTGCTTTTCTTTAATTAAAAATTAATTTGACTTATTATTATAAAAAATCTCACAAATACCTTAACTTCATTCTCCTAGTAGCAGTACTTAATATAAAAATAAATTTTTTCATCATTTTTTTCTGAAATTCTGGTAAAAGAATCAGATTCACCCTAATAATTAATATAGGTTATATGATAATATGTTAATATGTAATATGCATGATCATATACGTATAATAATATGTTATATGATCCAGTACATGGATACATGTCGAGTCCAGATAGTCGAAAATTATGGGTTCACTTTGCATGTACAGTTTGAGATGTCTGACTACCACAAATGTCGAAGTGATACTGACTCAAACTTTCATTCTTCCTCCTTAAAAAAAGGTCAAGATAATAGAGCCATGTTTATGTTCACTGAATTATTCAAGTTTGAAATTACTTCAATAATAATTGTCTATCATTTGGACGTGATTGCCTTAATCGATGTTAAAGACGTTTTCGTGACAGATAAAGACAACACATAACTGTAAAATAACCGAAATTCAACAATGATAATTTTAATAATGAGAAATAATTACTGCAGTATATTTTTTTTTTATAAATTTAACTTTTTTGCTTGAATAATTGTAATGGCATCTCTCCTGGAAGATGAGATGTATTTGCAATCAAGGGCGATTGACAGCACTGATTTTATTCCCCGTAAAATTACGCTCAAAGAGATCGTGAATTTTTCAAAACGTGTTTGCTTATAATCTTATAGCAGTGCTTTGTATAAAAAATAATCGGATCTATTTTATAATGTAATATATATATATAAGAGGTAGAAAAATAAATTCATTTTGCGAAAATTAATTAATTTGATATGCTGTGTGCCGCTGCGGTAAACAGACTATATCATCTTTTTTTTTTTACCTGAACATAAATCGCGTGATTTCTTGTTCATTTACGAACCATCTAATGAAAATATAGAGCTATTATCTTCAAACAGTGAAAAAAAAATAAAAAGAAAGCTAGCTATTGTATTCTTAATAGTTTGAATGATTGAGTCACGGATGAATAATCTTTGGGTTCCGGGTTCAACTTTTGTAAACCAAATCAAAGAGAGTTGACACACATTAAATGTGCAATTACGTGAAAAGACTTTCATTTAAGGACGGTGCGAATTGTCAGTTGGCTATAATACGAAATTTCAAAATATGTTTGGTTGTGCAAATTTGTAGGCATAATAGTGTTCATCGGAAAAGACGATGAAGCAGCCATTCGTCTAAGCATGTTCATTGTACAGCACATGGTTACAATTGCAAACAATTGAGCATGCAGTTAAAACTAATCATGTTGATGGATGCCTTATTGAAATTCCCCTCTTTTACAAACGAGGTCGAACGGTACGGACTGACATACATTGTTGCACAATAGACCTTAATTTTTACGCAAAGTGATCCAACATTGCTATGCATACAACATTCTTATTCTTATACTCAGTAGTGTAACTAGGCTGGTGTAATCTTCCAGATAACCAAAACTTTCGGCAACGACTCTTCATATTCACATCACTCTCTCTGCGGCTTGATTTCGTTCAACAGGATCACTTTCTCAGGTGTATGTAATCCTTAGTTTCTGCAAGGCTCAATTCTAACTATGTCGAATTTTGAAACGTATTCGACTGACTTCCAAGCTCTTCAACGAAGCCTATTGAAGTCTTCTAGTACAACTCTTACAACTTAGTCTCTCTCCTATATATAAAACTTTTAAGTAGCGCAAAATCTGCACATAACTAACTGTGAATTACAATGTAAATCATTTGCATGTACATTGAAATTTATCCCAAAGTACACAAATTTAAATATAGTCGGACCTTCATATAACGAACTTCTATGTTGAGAACTTTTTCTTGGAGCCAAGAACATTTTTTTTAGTATTTTTTTCGTAAAAAAACCTCCAAATAGCGAAGTGTATTTCTTATTGAAGGAACTTTTTCTCTTGGGATTCGATTTTTTCCCCCTCCTTATTCTCAAAATATTTCGGGAAACATTTATTATTCTCTCTTTTAGCATATTTTCTGGTGATCAATGATCTTGAACTGTTTTTATCAGGTGCTTAACTCATATACAACAATAAAATTGCCGTCATTTTTCAAACAAAAAACTCAAATAATATGAACGGATCTTATCAGTAATTAAATTTAAGGACTCATTTAATAATGTATGCTTAAAATTACTGGTTATAAAATAATGTAAGTTTAAAATTACTTGTAGGCTTAAAATTAGAAAAAATGCCATTCAAAGATTCATTAATTTTAAAATAAAATTATTTTTTAAACTTGAAAATACAGTGTATTCCTGGACATCGTTTTTTCCCCTTTGTTTTCCCTGCAGATTTCTTTTTTGATGGGTAAGATATATAAAATAAATAGAAATTAATTTACAAAAAAATGTGTGAATAATTAATTTTTTCAAATTAATACATAGTTTTTATGAATTTAAAATTTTTATGCGGTTTTTAAAGCACAGTCGGGCTTTCATATAACGAACCTCTAATATTGCAAATTTTTCTATACAGCGAACTTTTTCCTGGAACCAAATCATTTCACGATTTCCTTCGTAAAATAACCTCCCAATAGCAAAGTACATTTTCTATATAACGAACTTTTTCTCTTGTGGTTCAATTTTTTTCTGGACATTTCAAGCTATATTCTCTCTTTCTCAACACATTTTATAATAATCATAAATCTTGAACTGGTTTTATTAGGTGCATATCTCACCGAGAGCAATAGAATTCTAGGCATTTCATTCAAGAAGTGCAGCATTTAACCTATTGTCCAGTTCACTAGAAATAACTTCGACATTCCCTTTCATCCTCAGTGGAGTCTTGTGCCCTTGAACTAGTTTCCGTTCATTTATAGCAGGGGTGGCCATACTTTTGGTATCCGTGGTCTACTCCACATTTAAAAAAATCGAAGGCGGTCTACAAATGGCCGAGCTAAATTAACATAACGTACATTTTTATAAATTTATTTTCGGTAACAAGAAAAAATGGTAAATTATCTAATTTTTCTAAAAAAACTTAATATTAATATTTACAAAATAAAAAGTTACTGACGAAAATAATCAAAGTATTCATACATCAAAAATTGACCATCCTATTCACTTCATTTAGTTGAAATATGGATATAATCTAAGCATCCCACTTTGTCAAGTTGTTTCTATTTAATTCTCCACTGTAAAACGACAAATTCATTGTATTACTTTGCACAGTTTGTTTTAGGTTTTAAAGTGTAAACTGTAGTAAATTTTTATTTTAAATATAATTCATTAATTCATAGTCATAAGTCACAAATTAAATTGTTAATATCCGAGGTCATTATTTGGATTTTCGCGCGGACTACCTAAAATAACTTCGCGGTCGACGTCTTGGCCACCCCTGATTTATAGCGTTGATCAGTCGTACGTAACTTCGTTTCATGTAGCTCAAAAATGTCGACACATAAGTACTTGAAAATCAAAGAAAAAAATTTAATTCTTCAGGAAGTGGTTAAAGGCGTCAAAAATCTTTTCTTGCAGTTTTTTTTCCTTTCTTTTTTTTAATATGTAAAACATATAAAAAATACAATATATTAATTTACAAAAATGTGTGAATAATTACTTTTTTTAATATACAGTGTTAACGAATTTAAAATTTGCTTTAAGTGATTTATATATATATTAAGAAAATTGAAAAATGAGCCTCTATATAACGAATTTTCCATATAACGAACTTTTCTTAGGGATTTAGCGACTTCGTTATATAGACGTCCGTCTGTATATTAAATATGAATCTCTATCTAACGAATTTTTCATATAACGTTTTTCGGGATTTAGCGATCTCGTGAAATAGAGGTCCGTTTGTATATTCTGGTCCCTGTTTATATATAAATGCACATTTTGAAAAACAATGCCACTATGTTTATGTTTTTTATTACTCATAATAAAACATATGTAATCATATCATACAAAATCTCGAAATGGAAGTGGTTATCGATTGCATGGAGAACGAATGAAATGCTTAGAGACAAATTTGTGTATTCGCTGTTGTGAAATATAGTTGTGTGTGAAATTTAAACTTGAGAGGAATATAAAATGCGCGTAAATTAAAATTTTTACTAGAGTTTTTAGTAACCGATATTGCAATTCCAAGTTCCAGAAGTTCTTTTTATGTAATCAGAAACGTAAAATTTCCATTCGAGTTGTATCATAAAAAATGACTAAGTCAAGATTGCAAAAAATTTCCCAGCCAATAGAAAATTATTATTGTTAATAAAAACAATCTGAAACCTATCTTTTATTGTTTACATTAAAATATATATATATAACAACGCAGAAAGGTAAACACCGAATAGTCTTTTAGAAAATACGAAATTTCTGATGTGTGTCATCCCTAATAAAAGTCAATAATAAACTTATAACAGAAATTAAAAATTAAGAATCTCGCATGTACATGAATCTAAGCCTCTAAACAGATATAAGACCAAAAAGTTTCGAATATATACTTATATATGTATACGTTACCGTTAAAAGTGTGAAATGCGTTATTTCATAGAATAACTAGATACTTCATGAAATAACTAGACACAAGTCAGTTAAAGTATATAAAATTATTGAATTCTACAATTTAACAAGGTATTCTAGAGAATAACGATTACTTGTTCGTTAAAATATGAAATACGGCACTCAAATGTACTTTGAACTGGTTCTAATTACTTTTAGTTAAATTCAATGTACCATTAGAACACACAATCTTTGCTCTAATAAATAAAAAAAAGTAAAATAAAGGTATTTCATATAAATGTTTTTCTTCACAGCATGCATTTTTGTTGCGAATATTTTAATATAATCTATTTTTGTAACCTATTCTTTTTACCCCATTCTTTTTTACTATTTTCAGTAATATGAGCAATATACTAAATTATATCATCTGCTGTCCTTTATTATTTATCAATTATTCATCCGCAAAATAGATAAAATGTATTTTTTGAGAAATTTTAGTTATTTATGATCAATTAATTTATAAAATATCTTTGAAAATTGTTTATTTTTCACTTTAACGATCTATCCTTAGTTATTTTATAGAATACCGTTATTTCATAGAATAACTAGGTAAAGTATATGAAATTTTTCATCTATTATATACTTTAACTGACTTGTCTAGTTATTTCATGAAATACGTAGTTATTCTATGAAATGACTGTGAATACACTTTAATGACTAATATGACTGTTATGCACTTTAACGGTAACACACACACATATATGATTAGTATAATAAAATAAAATAAAATACAAAGTAAGAAAGTACAGTATATATGATACGGTGTCTTTACTATACAAAGGTAACCTATTAATATTGTCATTTTCAACACAGAATTATATGCGCCAACAGAATATACTTCTATGGGGGAGTTCATTTATTAAATAGTTTTGTCTGCACAATTACGGATAAATTATCCAAACCTTCTTTACTCTCAGCTAAAATAGTTATAAATCCTTCTGGGACCTTTTCGAGCCACAAGGTTCGTAAAACTTTTTCCATTGCATTCATCAGGCAAAGCAATTTCATTTTACATAAGAGTTGGCTTGGTTTCATGTCGCCAAGCGATATTCCTGTAATTTTTTGATACTTTTTGCATCACTTTCTTTAAAAGTGCTTAACAACCTATCTTTTGATGTACTATATTTGTCCTTTCAATTACTTTGAATAATATCCTATATATTTTCTACTACTTCGGGTTCCAACTGGGCAACAAGATTGTTAAATTTAGTCTGATCTTGGGCAATATTGGCAATTGAAAACTGTGCCTCAACGTGGAAGAATCATATTTCCGGTTTTTCTGCCCATAAAAGAGGAATTTTAACGTTTACTTTTGTTTATTTCATACTTCTCATCAGCTAGCTTCGCAACAAATATTTCGTCTGAAGCCATTTTTCAATCTTCTTTTTTAATCTTCTTCAGGCACTGGGTCACCAATATTTAGAGGTTTATTCCGTATTTAGTGTTTATTTCAATTCACAGCAGTCAGTACACACACAAACATTATATTTTAGCATTTAACACTTTTTATTTTTAAAAAACTATCGGAGTTCACTTTTTTTAAATATTCTACAGAAAGCATTTTTCTAACTGTTGCCATCACAAAAACACAAATTGTTGATAAACAAAGATTAATACTGTACAATATAGAGTAGAAAGAATTATAATCTAGATTTATTCAATGCTATTGTGCACAAATAATGTAGACAGACATTGTTCCAAATAGTGACGATCTAAACCGAATGCATTTAATATATAATTCTCTTCTTAATCTTTCTCTCAATCAATTTTATTTAATTCGTAATGTCTTGAATCCTTCAGAACTTCGAGTGATAATTGATTTTTAGTTTACTCGCCTAACGGGAAATATATTGTTTTCAACTACTTAATTTTAAAAACTGCTACGTTCACGTTTCTTAACACAAGGTAATACTATATTACATCATTTGCGTTTTCCAACCGATCACGAAGATCTTCATCGGAAATCATGGGATTATAAAAGCTTCAGGTTAAGGAAACCTTAAAAGCTTAGATCTTTGGGACGAAAGAAGAACGCTTTTGTTCCTTGTTTTGTTTGTGCCCATATTTGTTGTTCGTTTCGTCTTTTTATGTTGGGATCGCGTCAATAAAATGGGGATTTTAAAATATCAAGTCTCCTCCTTTCAACGACTGCAACCAGAAAAAATATCCTCCCAGTAAAATGTCTTAAGGCAAGTGAAATCTTTCCATACGTGATCGGGAGAAGTTTCAACAAAACTGTTGTAGAACAAATAATACATGCGTAGATTATGTAAAATAGCAATTCTAATACGTATTAGCAATTCTAATACAAATCTTGAGTATCTTTCGCCGCGTATATACTTAAGTAATATAATGCGCGCATAAAAATAAACAATTCTCTGTAATAATATTATATGCTAAGATGTAAAAACTCGATATTCGCAAGTAAATCAAATTGAAGCCACGCAAATAAGCTGCAATTTCATTGTCAAACTACTAAGCTGTGATTTGTACCTAATTAAGCGAGACAAGTCCTTTCGTCCGCTGGTCAGCGATATCGAAAGTAATTGTCCAGTCTTAAAATAGCCAGCCGAACGACTTTCACTACGAGAGGAGTTGTTAACTCGGCCGAGCATGAAATAGGAGGCTAACACACTTTCAAGGACGTGTAAAAAAACCCGAAGATATTTTTCTAATTCCCAAAACTTGTCTTCGTTAACAAATCTGAATCCCATAATGATGTTACTGTAGTTAAAGTAACAGAAGTCTTAAGGGAAAGCCTTGAATAAACCAATAACAGAAAAACTTAATTGGATGATGGCAACTGGTTGAAAGCGGTTTGCAAGTTGCTCTGTATGACATTGTTGTGTATTGTGGATGAACTTGTTCTGAAAAATAAACAAACATCAAAGCAAAACCTACTCAGACGAATGAACTGCTTATGCAAGAAAGAAAAACACAAGTAATCCTGCAGTTTACCAAGGTTTCGGTTTATTCAGGTTATCATTATTAATATTTTGTTGTAGTTTCTTTGCATTTAACAATCTAAATAAGAGAATTAAGAGTTTTAACTCAGATCAAATCGTTAAAAGCTATTTACCAGTATTAACAAACATAAACAAACCGTAAAATGTACAATGCAGAAGTTTTACTTATGCTGTTTCTAATCGCTTGAGGTGACCGGGGTAGCTGAGTGAGTTTAGTCACGAACTCGCGGCTGGCGTGTCAGGAGCTCGAGTCTGAGTGCCCCTGAAGATCCACCGTGTAGAAGAAGTAATGCACGTTAAATATGTCGAGGCAAAAGTACTCCGGTTGTCGTGGTGTGGAAGTTCGGAGAGAGTTTACCAACTCAGGTTTCGACCTCGTGTTACGTAAGTAATAAATTCTAATCAAATGATAAAAGTATGTTCTTATGCTTTATAATATTCTGAACACCCCCGATTTGGCATTAACGTAAACTGCTAATGTGTGGGATGTTTGACATTTTTGCTTAAAAAATATTCATGTATACCTCGTTTTTCTTTCTGGTTATCTCTGATACCTTTTTCGCTCAGTTAACTTTCAATCTACTAATTTTGTAAATAATATTTCCATATAAATATTACTAAATACTAAATTTACTCATTCTTGAAATTGTCTGTGTTACCCATCAGATGTGGCGGATGATTCTATTGTACATTTATTGAACTAAGAAATTCTTTACTTAAAACAGAACATTATTGTCAATGAGAAGTTGAAATGTTTTTGGGTTTGATTTTTATTTCCGTTAACAAAAGATTTAAACTATAGGTGGGGAACCTGCGGCCTTCCTGATTTCTTGTGCGGCCTTCATAAAAACTAGCACCTTTATTCATTAATATTTAATTATCTATATTGGAATAGTTTGAAAACCAATGGAATTAAATAAGAAACGGCATGAATGTATGTTTCAATGACTGCTCATGGAAATAGCCAATCATATATATCAAATATTAGAACGTCACCTAGTGCAACATGGCAACATTACCAGACATGCTGATTTAGATGATCAATTAAGGCTTCACGTTATGAAGAGCTTGATCTATATATATATGACAAGTTTTTGAAGTCAGAAACAGACTTAGTTTTAAAAAAGGTTTTTAATCTAGAATGAGTACATCTCTTCTGACGAAAGAGGCAGAGAGAAAAAGAACGCCACCGAAAATCTTAAGTGGGTTAAACACTTAAAACACCGATCGCGGCGTTCATGAGTGCTCTTGAAAGTTAATGCTGACATATAGGGCTATTAAATATAACGATCTGGAATTAGACATGTTTATTGGCTAGGCCATATGTTCGGAAGAAATAAATGGGTGATTAGTTTGATACTTGAAGAGGTGAGGAGAAAAATAAAAGTGAAGTGCTAGATAGGGAATTTAATTTTTAATCTAATTTAATTTTAAAAAAAGTAATAATGATCAATGATTTATGTTATTACAAGTTTTTACCCTTATGTGAATACAAAAATATTTTATACACTAACTTTTTTATTTCAAATAATAAATAAATAAGGATTTATTTCTTAAAAAATAATATTTTTGCATAAGGCACACAATTGTTATCTGTACAAAAACTGTAATAATTTAATAAAAGTTGCATTTATAGGTACATCAACCTATGCGGCCTCTTTTATTACTACTTAATCTAACATGCTGCCCCTTATGGTAAAAAGTTTCTACACCTCTGATTTAAACTTTACTTTTTTGTCTATATTCATACATAGCTGTTATTCTCTGAAATGCTTAATTATCTCCGTCTATGAATGTTTACAACTTCTCTTTCTGGAATATACTTGCAAAAATTAAATATTCATACGAATCATTAAATATTTTTCGAAAATAAATTCTAAATTCCATTTTAAAGAGTTCTTTTTTATCTGGTGAAAATAATGAGGTAAATACATTTCCGTTGAGTTATAAGAGTAAAAAAACAATTCATTTTCATTTGAAGTAGATTTAAGACAAAAAAAAAGATTTAAACTAAAAAACCGTTTGACTAATGAATCTCGTGTTTTCAAGGTTGCTGAAAGAAACAAACAACCTTCAATTTTTTCCCCTCTCGTTTAGAAAAGATAACACGGTTGAACTTGTTTTGATATTTAAAATGGGAAGCATGTCAGGTCTACTTCAGACGCATATAATGACAGACCCTCTTATCGGATATCTTCTAATAAACACTCGACAGTCACGGTTGTAAACAACTCAGATTAGGATTCATTTTGCAACATGTTACGCATCAGCCGTTTCTCGTTTTATCTTCATTTCAATTCAAACAACTTGAATGGAAGAGATTATTTTCGTGGTGAAAATCACAATTGTACTATTTACAGTTCTACGGCATTGTAAATGCAAGTTTTATTGAAAGAGATAATGAAATAATGTCCACTCAGCAAATGAGATAGTGAAAGCAAAAAATATTATTTTTCGCAAGCTGGATTTCATCATTTTGCTTTGTAATTGGCCTGAACCTTTGCAATGAGCACTTCTATGTTAATTCTATGCTGAAGATTTAATGCCATATATAAATGCTAGAGAATACCGCCAAAGATTACAAGAGTTATATTTTACACAACTTATTTTATACCATCCTAAATGTAACTGTCAAATATTCTCCGGGGCGAAAATTGCTTAAATTTACCAAAGTTGCCACTGATTTGATTCATTGTTTACTAAAATCAGTGGCGTAACTTACACCCTCGTATCGCAAGGGTGGGGACAGGATTCCAGGGGGCGCAAAACCTGATTTTATGATTCTCCTTTGCAAGATCCAGCTTGAGGCCTAAAAGCTGATTTTGAGGGGGATCCTGATATTCTTCGTTACGACACTGACTAATATATCTCACTTTGAAATTGCCACAATTGGTGAAGGACATCGTAATTTTTAACCACGGAAAATTAAGAAGGATGACACTTCAGCTGTCGCTCTGTGGCTGTGGTAGCCTAGTGGTCAAGGTGACGGACTCGTGGATGGCATGTCATAAGTTAGAACCTAACACCTCTGAAGATTCGTCGTAAGAAATAGGCCACGGTAACCGAGTGGTATAGGTATCGGATCGTGGCTTGCCTTGTCACGAGTTCGAGCCCAGTATCACTAAAGACCCGCCGTGTAGGGCAGCGATGCACGCTAAATCTGGCGAGAGCTGAAACGTCTTCCTGTTGGTGTGGTAGTGTTAGGAGAAGGGGTACCAGCTCAGGTGTCGTTCACGTCACTTGACCAAGGTTAAAAATTACGTGGTCCGTCGCCAAAAGCCCTCGTGTAGCTGAACAGTGAGACATTAATATTCAATCAGTCAATCGATCCGTCGTAAATAGCGGTCCGTTAAATATGTCGAGGCTCAGGGGCGTAGCTACCACCGTATCAGCCGTATTAATATTACGGAGCCTTGAACGCGTGTCCCACAACGCGTGTAAAGTCTGACACATTCAAAGAAGTAATAATAATTAGAGTTTTTTTTAAAATTTATTTTCCTTAAAGGGTTCCAAAGGAATTTTGATACAAGGCCCACTCAAGACTAGCTACACCAATGTCGAGGCTGAAACGTCTCAAAGTTATAGGAAAGGGGGTGTCAGCTCATGTGTCGTCCTCGTCACTCGACCTTAGGTTGAAAACTACGAGATCTGTTGCCAATAGCCCTCGTGTGTCTTTTGAGAGCAACGCTTATCAAAATCAAGTCAAATCTGTTCAAAAGAGGTTTCAAATCTTTATGCTATTTAAGACTCGCCATATAGAAGGGCTGACGTGGATTAAATTTGTCAGAGATCAAAATTCTCAAGTTGGCGTGATGCGGTAGTTTGGAGAGTGGTATATCAGCTGAGGTATATCCTCTTCACTTGACAGATATTCAAAACTACGAGGTCCTTCTCTAATAGCTCTCGTGTTGGTGCAAAGAGAGACATTAATGGATAATCAATCGGCCTCTTTACAGATACCACGTTGGTTAGCAAATACTCAAGACTGTTCTCTAATTAACCGGCATTTCCCCCCAATAATAGTATAATAAACACTATTTCGGCTACAAAAAACTGCAAGACATAAATTATATACATTATGGAAACAATTCTGTATATACTTTACAGAATAATAATTTGTCATTTTGTTAAAACTAATTACGATATTGTAATATTTTTCAATTATTTATATAATTTAACACAAGCTTTTAGTTAGAAATACTGGTATGTTTTTTTTCATTATATTGAAGAGCTGGGAAACAGTTAATTTCCCATAATGAGATTATGTTCCAATAACATTAAACATTTTTTTATAACACTCAATATTATTTTTTATATCATTCATTTCATTTTTCAATACATTTTTGTTCATTTTTATTGTCTGCCAAAAAAACAACAATAAATTTGTACTTAATTGTTACAGACTAATAAAAACTTTTAGTAATTGTTATACTTTTAACATTTAAGTGTTCTGTATTTTTAAAAGCAATGCAGACGCCTTTCTGTGCGTTCATAGTATCTCTTTGTTTCATATCAATATTGATGAATAGATGTGAATTAACTATATATATATATAGATATATATATTTCCTTTAATCTATTATAAAATTGAATTGTGTTATATTTTTTCTTTACAAAAATGAAAAAAAAAACTATCTCTTCTTTTTGGGGAAACAATAGTCATTATTAAAAAAGTTATTAATTAATCTTTTAAGGAAACAATCATCAAGCATACTTTTGATGTTTACTTTCTAATGTGATATCGCTCTTTCAAATAATTTTTGTTTTTGGTACTTAAAATCCAACTTGTTTCAAATAAATTTGTTAAAACTTGTTTTAAGTAAATATGCTTATTTGAAGTACCGTAAAATCCGGCGTATAGCGCGTACCTATACTTTGAAGCTGCACTTTTTAATTTTTAGGAATATTCGCCGTATAACGCGCATCCCCTTTTTTACGAAAAAACCCGGAATGCTTGAGCGCAAAGCCCCTATGTTTTAAGTTAATTTTTTCGAGGTATTATTCCAAGCATAAAAAATAGTATATTTCTAGAACTACTACCCCTTAAGTTCATAAGGAATGTCATTTATTTTAAGTAAACAGTATTTCGATCAATGTAGAAGTCCAATTTTTTTTCTATGCTCATTTTTTTCATTTTATTTTTAAAGATCTCATTCTTGTACCCGGCGTATACCGCACACCCGTAAATTTTGATCTTATTTTTTGCGTGAAAAGTGCGCTTTATACACTTGTTTTACGGTACTTGAATCGATCATTTTCATTGAAATGACATCAGTTATAAAAAACTACATTGTTTAGGTGTCGGTATGATTTTCGTTTTATAATACGTTTCCGATTGCACACTTGACGGCTTCCTTTTCCTCCACTCAACAAAGCCCCATTTGATCCATAAACACAACGATTTAAGTTGTTAATGCGATTATCTGCAGCACTTAGTACGTTGTAATTATGATGTGCCTCCACAAAATATATGATAACATGAAAATACAATTAAATGATATTTTTAGGTAAGTTAAACATCAAGTTATAGGAGTCACGTGATTTTCACTTTATACACCAGTTATTGTCCAGCTTCTAAAGCATAAATTTTAATTATTTTTACTAATTTAGTGTTAACTGGAGAAAATAACGATTGCAAATTTAGTGTTAACTGGAGAAAATAACGATTGCAATCAAAATTATTAAACATTATCGAATGTGACGAGCAAAAATTCAAAAGTATTTGTCCGTATAGGAGTATTTTGAAATTTAATATCATGCTTATTATTAGAAAAATACAAAATTAATTATTAAATTAAGATTGTATGTGTGCAGTGGAAACTATTCAAAATCATAAAAGAAGCTTATTTTGAAACTAAATTATGTGAAATCACCCTTAAATGTGAAGAGAAAAGCCTAATTCTCTCTAATTGAATATACTACACTGTCTCAAAAAATAAGCAACAAAGAAAAAAAATGTTAATAAAATGAAACAATTTATTAAAATGCAATTAAATTTTCACAGGGGCTTTAAAAGCTCTATCTCAAAATTACCTCTGTAATTCACAAAGATTTTAAAATGCAGACATTTTTCTCATAAAATTTCTTTTCAGTGGATACTGGCTCATTGTGACATTGGCGGGAATGAGCATGCTGACTTTCTTGCTAAGAAAGGAGCCCTTGTAATCCAAATACCTACGAAGATTTCACACACACACACACA
>BMAV01021343.1:254531-274682 GCA_019973955.1 Trichonephila inaurata madagascariensis | reverse complement strand
TCTACAGAGGCTCAACTAGAATTTTTGAAATATATCTTATAAATTGGGTTTTATCCATATTTTTATGACAACAGGGGAACAATTTTTAGAAAAAACGCCGATAATTATTTCAATTGGTGAGCTCTGTAAATAAAATGAATTTTCCAAAACTTCATAGTTGAGCCTACTGTGGCGTCCTGAGCTTCTAGACAAAATATGTTCCTGTAGAAGTATTTTAAAACAGGGAGGCACATTTTGAAAAGTATATTATTCGATAATGTTGCAAATATTATGTTAAATAATTTTTGTCAAAAGAAAATATCACTTAAAATAATTTTACCTGCATGTATTTCAATCCAAAGTGACATATGAAATATCCATTATCTGACCTAAAATCTCGGTTTTGGGAACGTAGTCGGATACCTTAAATAAGCACTAAGAATATTTTAAAAACATAGTGAGGGGAAATGGCAATTCCATAGAAACCTTCCTTATTGGCCTTCTTTAGATTTAATTTTATTGCGCTGTGTGAATAAAGTTTGAAGGGGATATTTGAGGGAGGAGAATAGCGAAGTTTTCAAGAGTGGTTTTCGCAAATTTCATGAATTTAAAGCAGTGATTTCCTAAATGAAGGAGATGCCCAAATCCAAACTCCACTTCTTTAAGAATGCATAATGCGATACATTTAAAATCCTCAATTTGTGACCTGAAAAAGACAAAGCAGTTAAGAATATAGACAGAGGGGAGTTTTTTTTTTTTTTTTTGGGGGGAGGGGGTTGTGAACTTTGCATCTAATTTCATTTACAAATACTTATACGCCAAATAAATTGTCTTAAAATTTTTGTGCTATTATTTTCGCAGCTCAAAAATTCTTTCAGCATATTTTTAAAAGGAATTTTAACTGCGATTGTAATCGTATGGTTTCAAAGTCTTACAAATGGTTCTATAATTATATTGTAAGAAAGCACTCTATGAGTTCACAAAAAGACACCATATATTTTCTATATGTACAAGTCTATATGGTATTTATTTAGAAGTTTTCTTAAAAGGTATATAGAAGTCGACATATATTCTGATTCACTATGATCACGGAAAATAAATGTAATTAAAAAGAAACTTTTATTAATTTATATAAAAAGTATTTTTCATTATTCGCTAATTAGCGATTTTAATTTGCAACTGAAAACAAAAATTCTGAAAAAAAGATTCATAAATCCTTCAAAGTTAGTGTGTCAGAATCCGAGTGTCCGAATAGTATTTTACATTTTACACTTACTATTGGGATGTCCCCTTACTCATTGGGATATGCAGATGCATATCTTCATCAAACGGTGAGTTTATCTTCCCAGAGCATAAAACACTGGTCGATGATCGCACAGCCCGTTGGAATTTATCTTCCGGCTCATTTTCTAAACAAAAAGGGTATATAGGACATAAGATTTTGTCCTCATGTTATACGTTTTAAAATGGCAAAAGTACTTTTACAATTCGGCTTATATGCTGTAATGGTTGGGTGGTCCCATCCATTGGTGTACGAGGTCAGGAAGATGGCCATAATAGTCAAAACAAACTCAATTTATTAATAGTTCTATAACAACGTATCAAATTTAAACAACCCAAGTTATAAAAATGTAACCTGAGACTAAATATGGGAGCAATAGCAAGGTAGACAGAGATAATTGAAGATTTGGTATAAATCGGATCACCTCCCTAGCAATACACCTTCAAAATATTTGAAGATAATTTCTAAGTTAAACTAATTCAAGCGCCGGCACAAATCCAAATTAACAACTAATTGATCAAATCGTCGATCTTATTATTAATCATACAATCTACGAAGCGCTCTCACCCAGCCTGACATTAATCACTAAATGCTATCCTTTCAGCTTCTAACCGCTCTCTCTCTCGAGTCTGAAAGTTAATCTTTAAGTACAAGCTATGGTTTGAATAATTCGCATCTTCTTCTTCGGGCGAAAGTTTTCAATAGAATAATATTTAAGGAACCTTTATTCCCTAAGAGGATTAGTAGGAAGTACGTGAATAGACCCGTTACAATGCAAATTTTGAATTTTGTGTTTTATAAAGAAAAACGCTCTTTCGGCTTATATTCGGAAATATTCGGTATTAAATGAATACGAAAGCTGTCCTTTGTTTAAAAGAATCATATAAGTAATCTTATTTCATTTAAATTTTCGTAAACAGGATTCTTATTCATTTGTATAATTTCAGAGAAGTTGTTCTACGCAATCAACTGTCTTCTAAACCTCGCAGCATAAGTTTGAGCTCCCTGGGAACAAGCCTTGCTATTGGACACGAAGATGCAGTCAGAATTTATAACGTGGTGAACGACACGCTGGTGGAAACGAAATCTTTCGAAGGAGCCTCCGATTCGAGGGTAAGCGCCTTCCTTCTTACATCTCAAACAATATTGCCAAAACGGTACAAAAATGAATCAAAAGCTATAGAAATATTGAAAGATTAATACACGATTCCCCTTGTATGTTTTATAATTATAAAAAAGTATGGATTTCATTACAGAAGTCGAAATATACAATCTCTTCTGATCTCTTTCAAATATTTTTTCCCTTTCTAATGGGGCCGTGGATTGGTGTTTTACCCCATTCAGACCTACTACATTCTCAACTAGCTGTGTGTTGCACTATGGAAGTGGATGTATGTGGCCGAGGTAGCCAGTGGAGTATAGGTATCAGTTGCGGCTTGCCTTGTCACGAGTTCGAGCCCTGTACCACCTAAAGACCACGCCGTGTAGGTCAGCGATGCGTTAAATCTCTCAGGCTGAAACGTCACTCCCGGCGTTGGTGTGGTGTGGTAGTTAGGAGAGGGGGGTGCCAGCTCAGGTGTCATCCGATCACTTGACCATGGTTCAAAATTACGTGGTCCGTCGCCGGCAGCTCGTGTAGCTGAACGGTGCGGCATTTAATATTCGTCAATCAATATGGAGGTGGATATCAATTGTCACAATGTAATTTTGACACTCGCATTCCTCTCCAGAGGAGGAACTTGAGCTCTGACGAGGCGAATCTGCACTAGGAATTTAATTTCGCTGACAGCACCCTAGCCGAACAGGCTGTCTAGGGATCTTGAACCTGCCGCATACTCATACGACATGGACTCTGTCGATTTTTTTTATCATGAAAATCCAGAGATTTTCGCTAGGGGTCTAACCCGCAAACTCGGACGTATAAGGCTCGCTTTCTAACAAAATCTAAGGAGGACTCTGGCATTTTTAATACATTAATAAAACAGTTTTTTTTTTCTTTTTGTTTAATCCATCACTAAACAATTTTGTTACAATAAAAATTATAATTTTCTAACTTAAAAGATTTTACAGACTTTTCTTACAAAATTAAGAATTGTCCATTTTAAGCTGTATTTTTTTAACTGAAAGGGGGAGGGGGAGCAATTAGATTTTTTCTTACATGAATGGAAATTTAATTAGAAAGGAGGAAAAAAAGCTAATGTATTATTTAGTAACAAAAATTTCAACATTAAAAGTTATTCAATGATTTTTTACTCAGCAAAACCAACACAACAACAAAAAACAAAACAGTGACAATTTATTATAGTTAATGTATATAAGCAATTATCATAAATCTTTAATATGAAATTCTTGTTCCATTTTATCAACAATCATTTTAGCTATAGCTAACGAAGATGTGGCACCCGGAGAAGGTGCGTTTCGAACATGCAATATCTTGCCTTCGAACTCTCCCACACCAGAGTCAAAAATAAAATCGTCAACTAGATTTCCATCTTCATCTAATGCCTGAGCTCGAACGCCACTCGGTCCTCTAAATGGGAAAAAAAAGATAAATGTCAATGTGCTGACAAACATGTATAGGAACGGTTCCACAGGAAAAATGTATAACATGAAAGTACGAATAAAAAAAATCAGGTTTAATATAAGTAAAACCAATAATTAATTCATAGATACGTAATACGGAGAAGGATTCAAAATTTCCTGGACTGAGTCTATGACTTGTTGTTGTTGCTGCTAATGCCCCCTGACTGACGTAATCAGATCGAGGCAACGAAATTCATCATGGCAAGGGACTAGATGTACGCCTGTCGTTGGCCGTAGCCTTAAGCACCATACAGGTGACAGTCCGATTTAGCTCGGTTCCACTCCAATTTTGAGAGAGAACACCGAGAGGGAGGGCCAGGGGCCTCTTACCTCTTATCTTCTGCCACCAACCTCACGAGAGGACTTGCGGCTTGACAGCTTTTTAGAGTACCCCTATGCAGCAAAGGCATTATACATTTACAAACATCCATGTCTTTTCCCGGATTCGAACCCATTCCCTACGGCACAGCAGTCAGCGTCCATATTAAACCATTATATGACCAATTTTAACTGCTGAAACACATCCTTCTTAGAAATAAGACCTTTGAGCAACAACACTTTTGCCATGGCTTGTAAAGCTCATTGAAACATTTCTGGAATCCATTTTTAGCCATGTCCTTTAGTTCAACTTGTGATGCACTTTTAACTTCATCTGCAAATTGGCCGTCGTTTAACAAACGGGGAACGATATGTTGACACACCCTATGCATGTTAAGATGTTTAGTCAGTATCCATTGATATTTGGCCGAGAATATCCTGACTGATTCATCTATTGTCTGAAGCCTGTTCATACGTGCCGCCGCAGAAACTTTTTCGATGTTTTCAGCGGTGCGGGAAGCCTGCGGACGTTCAGAGCGTTTGCCATCTTCGACACTTTCCCTGCCTTCTCTGAAACCTCGATGCCACTCAAAATCTTGCGTTCGCTATAATGTATCACAGCCTTACACATGTTTCAAGATTTTGGAAGCCTCCGTAGCACTTTTTTCCAAACAAACATAAAAATTAATATCCCTTATCCGCTCAACAAGCGCAATTTCTTTCAATCGCCGACAATTAAATATATCCGCCTATAAAATACGACACCGTGGCGACCCCGTGATTTGGAACAAACCTTTTTTAGAAAAGGGGAAGTTTATTGTAATCGCTCTACTGCTACTGCTTTCCACGTTATGGTCTCAGTCCAGGAACTTTTGAATTCTACTGGTATGTAGGAGAATTATTTGAATAATTCAGAGGACAATTGTGTACATTTATAATTATAGTTAACTCTCGACTGAATAATTGACAGTTTATTCAAGTCACATTTTAAAGTAACCTTAGACTATGGGCTTAATTCATGACGGTCACATGATAAAGAAAAACACGAGTTCTCCATTGAATTCAAAACAGACGTCAAACTATTTATAAGACTTGGGAAAAAGTCCGGATTTTATAATTGGGTAAAATTGTTCAAATGTTATAAAAAATAAATTCCTTCAAACGATTTTTAAATTAAAAAAAAAATCTTATTTTATGCATGTACTTTTAAATAAAACGCATTTTGTCTACCTACGTGCATTATTGTTGTTGACAAATTTGTATTTTTAAAGAGAAAGTTTCTGAAAAGATCAAAAGTTGGCAACAACGAAACGTATGAACTGATTAGCTGGAAACACATGATTACTTTTATCGTGTGACTATGGCGTCACATGAGATTTTGAACTGATTGGCTAAAAACACGTGGTTTCATTATCATGTGACTATGATGTCACATGAATTGAGCCCATTGGCGACTAACCTCGCAATTTGAACCGGGGGTCATTTAAGTTGGCATTCCACTTTCCAAACTATCCCAATATGCCAGATGTGAGAACTCTGAGCCTTGAGAGATTTAACATGGCCTCTGTGCAGCACATCTTTAATGGAACTAGAACTACCAGCCCGACAGAAATAACGAGAGCTACAAGTTTATCAATATAACTGCTCGAATACTTTACTCGGATAACCACTGTTTCTTTTTTAATTAATGCACGAAACATAGATACACTTTTAAGGCTATACTAATAGTATTTACATTCAACTGCAAATTTTCTCAGTATGTTCAGAGTAATTTCATCAAATCTCATATTAATAAAACTTTATTATCCGGTCACCTATTTATTAACCATTAATAACCAATTAAATATTACAGGTAATCCTAATATAGCAGTTATAACCTTCCTATAAAATTCAATATCATGAGAATCTGTGATTTGCAAAACAAAAAAATAGTGAAAGAAAGAAAGTTAGTTTTTCAAAAATAAGAACAAAATATTACATTTTTGTGATCAGGAGAAATACATTTAACAAAACAATATCCATCAATATAGCATGTTAGAGTTCATTAATTAAGGGTTCTCTCTTCGCCATTATCAAGTATCATTAGCTATAAGTTTTTTCTTTGCAACAAAGTATTCTTTTCCTCTAGATTTTTGCAGCATTATTTTAAGTTCCATGTTCCCCTCTTCAATAAATTTCTTTTTTGGAGCCAAAAGCAAGTCAAATTTTCTCCTGAGCTGAATGCTTCTTTCTACGTAGGGATCTTCACTTATGGTAAATAATTTAAACTCTGTAGTTGCAAAACAACAAATGACAGGAATAAAAGCCATTAACAGCTGGCCCAAATAGGGATTCCTTTTGTCTCAGTCGTGTAAAGAGTTCACTTCAGACCCAAAGGTAGCCAGTTCAAATACACTGTACCCAAGCAGCACTCAAGGTCACCATAAATTTTCCTCCCCTCTGTCATCAACAGCTTATTGTCGTAACTCTTTTGCCAAGTTTACATCTTTTAAATGTAAAATATTTAATACTCCATTTTTATCTGTACATTGTGCCCTCTGAATTACATACGCTCAAATGAAAAAGTTCCAATGATATATTTTGTGCACCTAAAAATACTGATTTCCTTCCATACTATATGATGATTTCTTCTATCATTTCACATTTAGCATTTAAAACCTTTGAATATTGTCCAAGGATTAACACAGTTATCAAAATGTGTTCTCGGATATTCCATGTAAAGATTTCCCTAGTTATCAAAGTGCCATTTTACACAGGGTTATCTATACTTAAATAGTTTTTTTTATTCTGGCTTCAATTTTACATGAAAAATTTTACAGTAGACATTATATATGATTTTTTAACACATTATTTCTCATATAAATAACAAATATTTGTTCATCATAAATTTTGTAAATACTAAAATTTGCTTTTTTTATTTACAAAGAACATACTTCAAATCACTCAGCTAACTATAATTATATAATCGGAAGATTAGTTCAACAATTTCTAATTTAACTTTTACTGTAAATCTTTCTTATAATTCAAATAAAAACTTCACAACACTTATTTGAATTTCCATTGAATAAACTTATAATTTCTTAGAATGTATCTAACATATGTGGTCTCAAATTTAAATTTTCTACAGCTCTATACAATGCCCATTGTTTGAATAATGGTTTATAGCAGTGGTCTTCAAACTGTGTTTCTCGGAACCCTGGGGTTCCACAAGGGATCCCCAGGGGTTTCAAGAGTAAAAATAAAAAATTGAAAAGGAAATTATAATTGTGTGTAAATGGATTCCCGTTATTTATGAAGTTTGTATAGCCACAAGTATCTAAAATTCATCCTAGTCATTAATACTCAAAATTTTATTTATGTATAGCTTTATTTTGTAATACTTTTTTTAAATTTTTATAACATAATAAAAGATTATTTAACTCTATTTCTCTTCTTCACATGCATTACCTACTAGAATGTGAATAATCATTTATTTACTATTCGAGGATTTGTGAAATAATTTTACACTTGCTTTGTGAAATAATTTTTACTCGTACAGTGTAAATGCTACATAAAATAGTTTTTTAATGGAAAAAGGATCTTTTTTCTTTTAAAGAGAAAAACATCTATAATGAAATAGAAGGAACAAATCACCATATCAGACATTAAAATCTAAATTTTAGTTTGCCAATTCATACAAGATACTCAGGATTTCTCAAATGGCTATAAACATGTAAATACAATTTTTAACAATTTAAGGAAAAATATTTCTTAACATGAGTGGCAACAAAAAAAATGAAATGCTAAGTATAAAATGTAACTCCAAATAGTTTCAATAGATCTAAGCTTTGACAGTATGCGTAAAAAAATGTAAGCGCATATACGAATTACTTAATAATATAATACATGGTTAGGTAACACATGGATCACAAATTAAAATGAATCAATTATATTAAAATTACAATTAAGCTTTTTCATAACAAATGTAATACATTTTAAGAAAATTACCTTTACATAAAATATGTATAACACATTTTGTGATTTACTTCAAATATTATTTTAATATTCTTCTATGTGTGTGTAGAATGGAGTTCCCCAGAAACACCTTATAGTTCTAAGGGTTCTGTGAGTTGAAAATGAAGACCACTGGTTTACAGTCTCAAAACTAATAAACGGAGCCACGTATAACACTTTATAAGTAAAAATGACTTCCATAGTACACATGAAAAATTATAAATGAATCTTTGACATTTTATGCAAGTTTTTTAGCAAATGAGCTTTAAAAATGTGTCTGAAAACAAATAATAGCTATTTCATTATGCACAATCATCTGAAACAAAAACTCTTGAAATTTCTATCATAGCTGAATAAAACATATATAATGCTATTAATATCTCAAAGAGAACTAAATTATGATAAATATGTATTAATGGATTAATTGAATAACATAAATAATTAACCTATTAACTAATTAATATAGTTAATCAACCTAATTTTTTCCCCATTACAGAGTCTGATGTTTTTATAGGATTGAATAAATATTGATGTAAATAGCCTCTACTGCAAATTTGTTTAGGCTATTCTGTTTTGATTATTTTTTTAGTTTCAAAAATAATCATTTGGGAACCGAATTATTTTGAGCATAGATTAATCTGCAAAACCTTTTATACATTTTAGATATTCAATTAGTCTAACAAAATTGTTCAAAAGGGTTTTTTTTTAAATAGAATTACAACAAAATAATGCTGCTGGCACAAAAAGTGAAATAAAATGCTTATATTTTCTCCTTGAAATACTGTATGGAAGTTAACACTTGTAAAATAGTACATGAACTTCAAATATAGTGAGATTCAGCATTGCCATTTTAATATTGAATATTTTGTAAGCTTTTAAAAATTTAGGAGTTTTATACCGTAGGAAATCCAAATGTTTTCTTTTTTTTATAGAGATATCTCTCTCTTACACTTAATTCATTTCTTAAAAAAATTCTGTGTAACTAATAAAATCTTAAATTTTTTAAAGTGAATTTTTTTATTTGAATAAAGTAAATTAAATTAATGTATAGAATCAATGACAAGAGAAGACGCAGATTTTGTTTTAAATTTCCTGTTTGTTTTTAGAGGGGAACAACTTTTTAATGAAACTACAGTTTGAATTTCCAAATATAAGATATGCATGCACTGCACTGAATTTTTGAATTATCAAAAATTAAGATAAGTGTATAAAATTATTAAATGTCTCATAATAAAAATATGCCCATTTTTCTTACACTTAAGCAAAATTTTGTAATTTTCACAAAAATTTGTCAGATTCAATTTACTGAATTAACAAACATTATCATTATAATAGTTAATATATAATTTAACCATGAAAAAGATTTTAGAATTTATAATAACTATATTCACTATAATTAAATAAATTATTCTGCTGTTAAGTTTTTCAATGGAAATACGAGAGCATAAATGTAAAATCATTATCATTCAGCCTTTAATAAAAACTTCTTTATGCTAAATAGTTTTCAAATTTAAATAATATTCACAGAATTTAAAATTATTAAAATATACAAGCTTTAAATTTAATTCCTTATCTCAACAGATACACTCTAAGTTATAAAGTTTTGTAATTTCAAGATTTTACATCAGAACTTTGAAAAATTATATAAAATAATGCTGTGCTTGTCTTCATAATCTTCATAATATCGGGACAAATTCATTTTTAAGCAAATCTTAAGCCTTTTTAAAGTTTAATTTAAAATATTAATATAAATCTCATTTAGTAAAATAAAACAATGCATTTTTTCAATATAAAAAAATCCAGAAAATTGGTTAAAATATGAATAGTACATTAGATGTGTTCCAAATGTACACCTCCAATGGTATATTAGAATACATAAAATGTACCAAAATAAAACTAATTTTTTTTCCCAATAGATATATTTAAAAATATAGAAATCAATACAAAAAATTTTTTGCATTTTTGGTAACTTTTCGGTATGTAGCAATGTAATTCTTTTTACTTATATTATAACGTCTCTTTTGCTACATAAGTCATCAAGGCCTTTTATTCTCTTTTACAATTATTCATTGTATATTGAATACTGAGCTACTTTGATCAATTAAGACAGACCTCACAACAATACATATATATCTTACCTTTCAACCCAAAAACTTGAAAGAGATGGCATATACTGCTGCAAAACCTGTACTTGAGCAAAAATGTTGATTCCACGATACATTTCCGTCAAACCATACATAAAGTGTTTGGCAGCTAATTTCCTAAGTCCCCTATAAATACAAAAAAAAACCCGCACAATTTTTGTTCAATGAATCGAGTTTCTATGCTTAACTTATAATGCATAAATATATTTAATCAGAGGTTTTTAACTTTCCATCATTATGCCCCCTTCTTAATTATTAACCTGATGTTGTGGACCCTAAAGATTTTGAACACCCTCCCAGAATTAATATTTTTGATCGAAATACACATGTTTTACCTGTTTTTCATTGGTCCAATTTAATGATGTAGTTTAGGATGGCACATCTTTCAATTTTTCTACGAGGCCTTTCTGAGTCTGAGCTAGAAGGAAATCTTAACAATACATAAAGACCACTAAAAAGTGCTGGGCCCCTGGGGGTCCATGGATCACAGTTTAAAAACCACTGTACTTAATGGTTTAAACAAAAGATCTTTGGACACAATGTATATATTTTTATCATACTTTTAAAAATTCTTATATATTTCAGTATAAGTTTAATTACAATAATACTAAATGCAACATGAACAAATTCATTAATTTTAAGGATATAATTATGTAACCATAAGTAACAATATTAGTTATAGTAACAGTATTAAATATTGAGTATCTTTACAGTAAAATAATGAGAAAAAGACAAATAATAAAAAAGGCAGCTTTTGTATTATACCTATATTCAAAAAACTTCATAGCTTCAGTAAGTTTGAAATTAGTCCCTCGATAACCTTCTTTATGTGAAGCTAAGACTGCATTAGGACCAAGCCATACAGACCCATCAATACGAGGAGTAATATGGACACCCAAAAAAGGTAAATTCGGATAAGGAACCTTAAATAAGAGAAACACAACACATTGTTTTGTTTTACTCAATTAATGTATTACACTTTCTCAGTTATATATTTACAGTAATATACTTATTACAGCTGATAATTCAAACATAATAATGCACCATTAAGATAAATTATATGCATAAAGTTAAGGTAAAAGGTCACAAATATTAAACAGAATTTTTGCTCAGTGAAATAAAAATATATTATTATCAATAATATGTGATAGTTAAAGATGAATAATATACATATAAAATATATAAAACATAGACACACAAAAACTATGCAAATAAATTATTGAAAATAAAAAGCCAAAAAAAATGAATATAAGTTTAAAAAATGGTAACTATTTCTATTGTAAAAATTTCATTGCCAATATAATGTATGTTAGTTGACTTTTGGAAGCCGAGTGGTTAGTGCATTGGGCTTCCACACCATAGCTCCGAGTTCAAACCCTGGGCTGGGCAAGGCTGACTCATCCCTTCAGTAGGTCGATAAATGAGTACCAAGCTTGCTTAGGAACTTAACACTGGGAGTTTTGCATCAGACTGACCACCTGACCAGAACATCCGCTCATGCACCTCAGGATCCAAGGTCACATAACTGAGTTGGGCACAGTAGGCTTTAACCTTCATGGTCTGTTGTGCCACTGAGTTAAGTTGACCTTTTATAAAGTAAAACTTTTTCATAAAGCAATTTACATACTTATATAAATCAAGATTTATGTGACAAGAGAGTTATAACTGATATCTTT
The DNA here is from genome assembly GCA_019973955.1 of Trichonephila inaurata madagascariensis. Classification (NCBI taxonomy): domain Eukaryota; kingdom Metazoa; phylum Arthropoda; class Arachnida; order Araneae; family Nephilidae; genus Trichonephila; species Trichonephila inaurata. Next base: position 262,707 of record BMAV01021343.1, on the reverse strand, counting down.
CAATTACACACACACACACATGTTAGATAAAAATCAACAAAAAATTCAAATATTAAATAATCACAAAATATAAGGTGCATATTTATCTAAATTACTTATTACACAATCCTCATCATAGAATATTTTGCATTACCTTTAACAGGTACATTGTATCACAAAGATCAAATTAATTCATCATGTGTGTGGGTAAGACATATAATAATTAATACAATCATTATTTTTGATATAACATTTATCTTGTTTTGAATGAAACTTTTCCCTATAAACTAATGTTTCAGACTTTTTTTCCCCTCTTTACATTTAGATATTACAAATTTCTTTCTTTTTTTTACACATGAATAAATACTTATTTCAAACGATGTTACATATTTAGATAATTTATATAGATTAAAATTTTTAACTAACATAAGAAAGTTTTTGCTAGAAATTAATGTTTAAAAATAATTAGCTACAAGGACAAAGTTAAAAATATAATTGCAGAAAATTACTGATTTGATATATAATAATAAAGTAAAATGAAAATTTATCTATATTAAAGATTACATAATAATTATTTTAATTACATATTCTATAAAAACTTATTTTTCCACAAAAATTATTACAAGATAAAACAAATTTTACAAATAGTGTGTATAATATAGAGAAAGAAAGAATAAACTTACTGGATATATGTTTGTTTTAACTAAATGTGCCTTATCAGGTTTTAAAACTAGATAATCCCCTCTAAAAGGGATAATTCTGGGATTTAGACTGCATCCTGTTAATACAGCAAGTTTATCTGAATGCAAACCTCCACATGTTACTATGTATTTGCAAAGAAGATTCTGGAAGAAAATATAAAATAATTTTAAACCAAGTATATCATCTAATAGCAATATAAAGATGTAACTATTTTTAAAATGCATAAGCAATTATTATCATTATTAAATATTATTAGAGCTTTACAACAATCAACTTCATTTATATATATGTATGAGTATAATTAAATAGTTTTAATTATTATTTAGTTAAATTTAACAGTTTTTTAAAATGTTCCAATTTAAATAAATGGAAAAGTGTTTAAAACAATTCCTATCTATAAACAAATAATTTTTTTTAAAAAAAATAATAAAATGATAAGAAAATTTTAATCTTTAAAAAAAAAAAATTAAACTCTTATTTGATTTTAGCTTTTTGAAATTATTTTAACCACTTCATGATAAAATGCTATTAAGATAAATCTTTACAATATTTTCCTCCCTCTAAATAAAAAAGTTTTTCATGATGAGGTAATAAATTTATTTATTTACCTCACACACAAGTACAATAATAAAAAGGCAGTAAGTCTTGTTCAATATTATGGTTACAAATTAGAACTACATAATACATGTAAATTACACTTTCCCAATTTGAGCAGAGTATGAACAGTTGTATAATTTGTACAATGGGGGTTGGTCCACCATCAGATGGACAAGGGGTATCCCCCCCCCTCTCCCAGTTTAGCTTAAATTACATTTTTCTAAAATAGGAAAGCATGCCTTTTACTATTACGTAGATCCATAGTTACTTTTTCTCTTAAATCCCATGCACACAAACTAAGTCAATAACAAAAAGTGGCATTTTTTTAAAGTTTCCATAAATATATTTTTTTTTAAAAAAAAAAACTTACTCTAAAAGAGAATAAGAATCTAAAAACACAACAGCATTTTCTAAAAATATGTTATAGCATTGATTTCAGGAAATTTTTTTAAAAAATGAATAAATGTTTTGTTAAACACTCATATCTTATGTTTTTATGTGAATTTAAAAACTACTTTTATAAGAGTAATACTATATATTTTGGCACATAACACATGCACCTATAATAATTATATATATATATATATATATATTAATTTTTTGACATATTCTCCACATAACGCATACTTTTTTCTTTACAAAGAAACTTGATTCAAACATGTACAATGCTCTAATGTTTTAAAGTCAAAGAATTTCAACTGATTTTAAGACAATTGTATGTTTAATTTACAAGTGATAGGAGAACAATATGAGCGAAGAGACTGAGAGAATAGTAAACAATTCTGCAAACAAGGTGGGTTGCATTCAACACAAATGTGCACAGAAATGTTATTTTTGAATATCAAAAATGAGGAGCCGAATTTCGCAATAAGAATGCATTTTGACCCCAAAGGAACATTTGAAGAATTTTGAGTCAGATTTTTATCTTTCCCCAGTTATTTAAAGCCATGATTTTGAAATGCATTAATATACATAAATTGAAATATAATTTATCTAGAGTAGTTTTAGTAAAAAGTACAGATTCTAACAAAAGAAACAAACATAGTGCTGGTTTCAAATGCAAAGTCATTCAATTTATGAAAGACAATGGAAATTTTGCTGCAGAAAGGATATTTAGTATTGTTGAAAGCTTTATACCTGGAATGAAAGAATGAATTGAAAACATAATAATTAAAATTCCAAACATTAAAACTACTTTGCATAAAGGAGTAACAAAATAGCCTATCCTAGAAGAAAGCATATCAAACTGGATTCTAGAAAACTACCAAAACAGATTCACTGTAATGAGAAACAGCATATGTTTATTTGCCTCAAAGTAGGGGAAATATTGTAAATGAAAATGTCAAAGCAACTTTGAGTTGATCTGGTTGTCAATTTATAGAATGGAATTATTTAGTTTTTTAAAAGGAAAAAAAAATTAATAAAGTATGCCCTTTATTTTAAATAAACAGCATTTAGATACCCCCATAAAGAAATCTCTTTCTTTATTTTATCTTTTACTTGTTTTTCAATCTATTATTTTTATATCTGCCATATAAATCTGTACTCTTGAATTTTAATCTTATATTTTGTATCAAAAGTGTGCATTATATACACCAGAACAAGGGTGGCCAACTCATAGCCAGCATGCAGCCTGCCTTGAAACATTTTGTGGCCCGTGAAACTCTTTACAACTTTACAAAATACAATTTTGTGCAACATTTTTGTTTTTAGTGTAGAGTTTTGTAATAAATAAATTCCATAATTGTTTCTGTTTTATCACAATGCTTCTGTTTATATAGATACTTAAAATCGGTCAATATTGCATTTCAGAGATACCCAGCCACATCAAGCTCGATTCCTCTAGCTTTTTTTCAACATACAACTGTGAATCCTTCATTTAAAAAAAAAATGTATCAAACATAAATTACGCTCAAACTTGTAACATCAATTTCACAGTGCAAATACATGCATTGAGATCAACGTACAAAATCTAAGTGAAAGAATTGAGAAACAAAAATCTCATTATTTAAATAAATTAAATATTATTTGATTACTGCATTATAATTATTATATTATCTATGTCTGTATACATGAAAAATAATGAAAACAATAATAATCGTTTCTTCTGTTTTAAATTTTCCCTCCAATAAATATTTGTAATGGGTCCAAATCTAATATAAAGATATGTACTTTTATGCATGGACCATGGGATTATGTTTTTCCAAAATGGCCTGCAAGGTCATTTGAGTTGGCCACCCCTGTGTTACAATATAAGATAATTTAACTTTATCAGTTTTACACATTTGCTGAACTTATTCAGTATGTTCTCCAACATTTTATGCATTTTTTTCTTTTCTAAGCCAATGTACATAATAAAAATATTTTTAAGCTGTTGATGATTATTTTCAACTATTGCTTAGCTCTTTATTCACAATAGTATTTGTTTAATTATTAGAAAAATTATTTTCGATAAACAGAATATAATACCGAAGTGGGTCCATTTACTACAACAGAGCCTTTGGGATTTTCTGATATTCTCTGGAATCCTTTAACAGGAAAATTTAGGTAAACATCTGCACCTTTTTCTCTGCAGTCATCTACATAAGATTTGGTCACTTCTGCCCAGTCTACAATACCAGTGTTTGGTGACCATATTGCTTTTAAACCCTGGAAAAAAAAGTAACTATACTTAATACATAGGTCCCAAATAATGAAATTAATGAATTACTTAATTTTTTAATTCATAAATTCTACAAATAAATGGAAATTATATAATCAATAAATAATGTTGGAAATAAAACAAATATTTCACTTTATACAATTAAATTAAAATTTACTTCACCTGCTTTTTTTACTTCTCAACATGAATAAATACTCTTTACAGACAAACAAAAAAACAAACAAAAAACATTGATAGAAAATGAATTAATCACAGCAAAATAAGTCAAAAACTATCAATACAAGTTCTAAAAATGTCTAATCATATTTATGCAATAAAAGACAAAAGGTATAATCAAATTCATTAGAATAAAAAATAACCAGACATTTTCTATGATAAAGTATAGATATTATCAGTAAATGAATAAAATATAAGAGAATTAATTTCATTTACATAAGAAAATCAATTTAAAAAGCAAGGCATTATTTAACATAATGTTCATTTAAACTATCTACACTATTAAAATTCATAGGTAAACAAATGTATATGGCAGTGAACTAGGTGTATCTTCTCATGAACCGCATGAATCATATTTATAATGAAATGATATTTTACACTAAAAAAGTTCAAGCTTTTCTCTTTTAGAATCAGTCATTTAAAAAAATAAAGTGTCAAAAACTTTTTTTTTTTTACGATTTTTCAAAAAATACTCAAAATTTTATTTAAAAACTTAATAACTTCTTTGTTTATAAAAATAATATCAAGAAACTGTTTTTCCGTGTGTAGAAGGATATTATCCGTAACCTGCACAAAGATTGAAAAAATTGCTTAAAAATTACGGTTTCTTAAAAAAAATTGTGTTTTTCGTTTTTTTCCCTTTTTGCGAGAAATATTTTAGCATTATTTTGTTTTTTTGTTTAAAAATTACTGTTGTTGGTAATCAATGTGTTAAGTTTGAAAGCATTAACTTAAAAATCATGCTCTTAAAAAATTCTTTTAAATATTTCATGAAAAGCTTGGTGTTGTGCCAAGGTTATTTGCTTCAACTCTGAGGAAACAGGTGAAAGTTTTGCACATGCACGATAAAGAAGGTCACAGTTTTCGCGGTTTTTGAAAGGCAAATTTCGCTGCTTTCATCACTTATGTTGATGTTTATAGCAGTATTCCATTCATTACACATTACAGATAAATGTTTTAAAGAGTGTTCTTCATTATATGTTAGTTTTGTATAACATACTTTTTTTTGTCTGATAAGTGCTTAAATAATTTACTAAACACAGTGGAATGAAAAAATGTTAAAATTAAAATAAAATATCAAAATGTTTTTAGCAGATTGTTTTTTTGTTTTTTTTTAAAGTTTTTTCAGTACATGTATATATAGGCTTTACCCCATACTGTTTTTTTTATAACTTATATATATTTATATGTTTAATCAAACGTTCAGAAAAAAGCAATCGTTTCAATAGCTATCTGTAAATTTTTCTTTTATTTATTACTTATAGAAATTTGATTTTAATAAATATATATATGCTTTTTTAAAAGGATTATTTCTATTTTTTCATTACTAAATTAATTCTTTGTTAGTTAAAAAGTACATTGTCTATTATTTTGGATCAAAATAATGTCAAAAACTTTTTTTACGAATTTTTAAAAAATACTCAAATTTTAAATATTTAATAACTACTTATGAAATTCAAATTTTTTTATAACTTCTTCATTTATAAAAATAATTGCATGAATTGGAAAGATAATTTACTTCGTTATGATGCATTATGTTTTTTTTTTTTTCTTTCTTTTTTTTACAAAACTATACTTTACATATTTTATGATTTTTTCTAAAATGAATCAATATCAATGCATTTATATGAAAATGATTTTTAAAAAACTCATACTTTGATCTCTTAGAGTTAGTGATTTAAAAAATAAATTGCCAAAAACTTTTTTTTACGAATTTTTAAAAAATTCTCAAATTTTTAATATTTAATAACTACTTATCAAATTCAAAGCTTTATAACTTCTTCATTTATAAAAATAATTGTATGAAACTTTTTTTCCGTGTATCAAACATTTCAAAAAATACTCACAATTTTAATTCAACATTTAATACAGTTGTGAAATTTTGTAATTATAAAAAATTTTACTTTTTTCAACATACAACTATTTTTAAAAAGGCACATTTTCCTTTCAAGTGAGTGAGTGAATATTAAAGTCCCACTGTTCACTTACTCAAGAGCTCTGATAGCGAGAGGTTAAGGGGATATTCCATGACACTATGATATGCATTTAAAAATGTTCATGCAATGCCAGGGGGAAATAAACCTGTCTGACAAAGAAAAGAAGCAAAAAAATTTCAAAATAGGGAATTTTAAGTTATACACTCAGTAAAAGTCCGAGCAACGCCGTGCTAAGCAGAGGATGAGGGGTGGAAGTCATTTTGAAAAAGAGTATTAGAAGTGCTGATTTTGTGAAGGAAAGGGAAAATTTATAAATGTAGAGAAAGCCTGTGCAACACCGGGCCATGCAGCTACTTTCAGTATGAAACATGTATAAATATATATATACAGCCTTATTGCCAATAAGACTTATTCATGTCAGCAACACAAAGAGGAAAATTTATTTAAAAGTGAAATTAACTAATACTGTGCCATGTTACAGTCACTATGCCATTTAGGATATACAAACAAACAAGCAAACAAAATTGTAAAAATATTAGTCAACAAAAGTACAAATATATCACACTTTTCTTCAAGATGTACATACTTTCAATTAGATCTGAAATAATAATAAGTCATGATGCAAAAAATAAAAGAAAAAAAAATTGAAGCAATATAGTATACCTTATGAGAAAACTTCAAATTACTGAAATAAAAAAAAATTTTAAATACTTCCATACAAAAGTTGTGAACAATAATTTTGCATTTTTATGATTTGCCTAATTCACTATATAGCAAATTAAAAAGAAATCTTTTAAACTTGTGCATACATACATTAATTTTTGAGATATGTAGTAAAATCTCTGTGCTTCATTTATTAACTATGAACCAAATTTAAAGCTAAGAATTAGATGAATAATATTGATTTGTAGTACTAGAAATTTTAATGTTCAAAATTGGTAATTCCCATTCAGGATTTAGAATGTCATCCAAATGGTAGTTATTGACATTGATTGCTGTGCTGTAGGGCCTGAGTTTGAATCCTGAAGAAGCCATGTATGTTTATAATGAATAGTGTTTGTGTGGCATGGGAACACTTCAAATATTTGTCAAGCAACAAGTCTTCTTGTGAGGTTGGTTCAAGGGGAAGAGAGGCCTCCTGGCTATCACCCAGAATGTTCTCCCTGAAAATCGGTATGGAACTGAGCCAAATCAGACTGTCACCAGCATGGTGCTCAAAGTTGTGGCTGATGACAGATGTAAATATAGCCCCCTGCAACAATTAATTTTATGGGCCTTGGTTCAGATGTGCATTAGAAAAAACAATGCATATATTACAAGTACAGTTCAATCACCAAGAAATTGTTCCAGAAGAAATACAAGCTAAGGACAGGTATAAAATTAGCCCCTTGATATAACTAATTTTGAGGGCTTTTATCTGATACTGACAATTAGGCGGCATTGGAAACAACAACAGGACTTAAAAATTATTTAATGTGTGCAATAGTGAGAATTTAAAAAAATAATAATAATAACAGAGGGTAAAAAAATATAGAGCAAAGTAAATTTTACAGATAAAACACAGAAAAAGGCAAACAAATACATAAAATATTCTAAAAATTCCAATATGGGGAGACCTGTGTACCTAGGACCACTTTTTTTTAATGCACAAAAACAGAGCCACTGGCCTCTTTAAAAATGTGAAACTGATATGCATTCATCATTATACTATCTACCACCCAACAGAGAGTTAATATAAGTACTTAAAATAATAAATTCTGTGAAATAAAAGGTTTTTAAAAAAATTCACAAATGGCTCTAGGTACAATGATGTCATTGTACCTAGGGCCAGCAGCTGCTGTACCTAGGGTCTTTCTCTGGAACTTAGGTTTTGCTCTGCAATCAATAGAAAACAAACATACACGCATGAATTTAATAAGAGAATCAATATTAGCTAACATATTGATTTATCATGCAACTATTTCATTTGCAATGCACCAAATTATTAATGAATTACACGTATTTTCATTAAACATTATAATTTAAAAAACTGGTTACAAAAGTGAGCTGCATACATTGTCGCTCTGATGCACCAACAGATTGT